>SJYA01004698.1:0-17028 GCA_006410615.1 Neotragus moschatus
CTCACACCACCCCCCTCAAGTCTCACAACCTCCCCAGTCTCTCTCAGCCCCCTGGGGTGTCTCACAGTCCTCCCGGGTCTCTCACACTGCCCTGCCAAGTCTCTCACAGCCCCCTGGGGTGTCTCATAGCCCCCCGGGTCTCTCATAGTCCTCCCGGGTCTCTCACAGTCTTCCCTGGTCTCTCACTCCACCCAAGTCTCTCACAGATCCCTGGGTCTCTCACAGCCCCCCGGGGTATCTCTCAGCCCCCTGGTCTCTCACAGCCCCCTGGGGTCTCTCACAGTCCTCCCGGGTCTCTCACACCGCCACCCCCCCAAGTCTCTCACAACCTCCCCAGTCTCTCACAGTCCCCGGGTCTCTCACGGCCCCCTGGGGTGTCTCACAGCCCCCTGGGGTCTCTCACAACCTCCCCAGTCTCTCACAGCCCCCCGGGTCTCTCACAGTCTTCCCTGGTCTCTCACCCCACCCAAGTCTCTCACAACCTCCCCAGTCTCTCACAGATCCCTGGGTCTCTCACAGCCCCCCGGGGTATCTCTCAGCCCCCCGGGGTCTCTCACAGCCCCCCGGTCTCTCACAGTCTTCCCTGGTCTCTCACAGCCCCCTGGGGTCTCTCACAGTCCTCCCGGGTGTCTCACACCGCCACCCCCCCAAGTCTCTCACAACCTCCCCAGTCTCTCACAGTCCCCGGGTCTCTCACGGCCCCCTGGGGTCTCTCACAACCTCCCCAGTCTCTCATAGTCCTCTCTGGTCTCTCACAGTCCCTGGGTCTCTCACAGTCTCCGGGTGTCTCACAGCCCCCTGGGGTCTCTCACAGTCCCCTCACTTGCTCTGGGCTGAAGAGCGTCTCCTGTCGGGAATCCGCTCCTGGGAGTCTCCTTCCACACGTCCTTCTTCTCTCCCATAGGGGTGGTGGTCACTGGCTCCCATGGTGTTTCCTGCACTCTCTTTAGAATATGTGGGGTCCAATACTGCTAGCTTTGGGACTTCAGCCAAAACTCCAAGTCCTCCAGGGAAGTCACCAGTCCACTGGAGGAGAGATCCTGGGAAGAGGAATCGGGAGCACCTACATAGCCAGTGCCCGGCTTGGTCAGGGGTCAGCGCTGGGGCTCCAGGGGAGTTGGTCCTCCCCAGCCCCACTCTGCCCCTGGGCTCCTGAAGGGGCCGTGTGACTGCGTCCAGGTGGGGGTTAAACGAGCTAATGCACCTGAACACTCGGGACCCCAGGCGCCAGGTGATAAGAGCCCTGCGAAGTCAGCCCATTGTCGTCAGCGGGTCACTAATCAGGGTCACAGGTGAGTCTGGTCAAGAGGCCTCCCTGGAAACAGGTGTTTGGGTTTAGGAGGAGAGATTTCTGTAGGGACGCTTGGAGATTTAGCCTATAATTGGCAGCTTTGCTTCCAATAGCTCTCGAGAGACAAGCCATATAAGGTTGCTTATCTTTAAGCTGAGAGCAGAAAGGGCTGTGGGGCCTCGCTCCCTGGGGTGCCCCCACCCTGAGGTGCTGTCAGGCGGCCAGATGCAGACAGACCTTCCTAAGCTCTGGGCTCAGGGCCCACTGCTCTTTCTCATCCTGCTTCTAAAAAAATAAATAAAAGTATCCTAAAGCTTCCATTACTGCAGATTCCGAGACTCTGCTGTGGGCTAGTCTTCAGGCAAAGCATCGACTTTTCAGGGTTTTTCCTCCTCTGAGCACCCTCTTTTATGTTGAGACCAGGAAGAAACATATGCTCCCTCTCCATGCCGGAAAATGCATCCCTCACACATTCTTAAATCTCCGCTTCCTCCCTATTCTGGCTAAATGTGGAGATTTGTGTTCTCTTTCCCCTTCAGGGCTGGCAGATGCTTAAGTACCTGCAGGCTGTAAAGCAGGTTGTAAACACAAGGTGATGTTGTTATTATGACCATCCGTTTTAATAACGGCACACTGCCCCCTCCCGCCAACTTGGGCCGCTGTGAGTCATCATTTGTTCATAAATGTTACTGAGCACCTACTGGATGCTGGAGACACAGTGCTGGCCAGTGTCTCTGTCCTCCTGGAACGTGCGTTTGAATGGGGGAGATGAGAGTGAATGTGTGCATGAAATAAGTGTGGGGTGGAAGCAGACTGCGATGAATCCCATGAAGGGAAGGAGGGCTGACGTGACACGTGGGAGGGGTGGCCGGCCTTGGACTGGGGATATGGGAGGCCTTTTGAGGAGGGGCCACTTGAACTGCCTTGTCTTGAGGAGGAGGCAGCTGACAGCAGGCATTTAGGGAAGGTCATTCCTGGAGTTGGGACTTGACCTGGGACAAGCCTGAGGGATGTAGGGGTACAGTAGTGATGGGCTGGGCAGCTGGCCTGTGGGGAGTGTGGGCAGAGACAGGGTCTGAGAGGAGGCAGGGCCTGGCCTGTGAGCCCCATGCCCTGTGTGAGGGGCACTGAAGGGTTTTATGCAAAGAGGTGCTATGATCTGATTCAGGCATTGAAACGGTTCTTCTCACTGTGCCCTGGTGGAGGACGGGTGGCTCCTGAGCAGGAAGGGAAGGCAGGAAGGCTAGGTTGAGGGAGGGACATTGAGGGTCAGCTGATGCTGGGAGTGAGGGGCGGGGGGGATGAGAAGTCACGTGCTCTGCAAATGGTTGAGTGCTGCCATCTGTGGGACGATGGGCAAGCACTGGCTGTGTGCTCAGTGATGACCGAGGCTGCTCATGGTGATGGCAATGAGAGGGATGACCTCAGAGCATCCTTCTCAGCCTGCATTTCTGCAGGATAAAGGTCTGAAGCAGGGGATCCCAGTAAAAAAAAAACACATGGAACTGATAAGGTGAGGAATGAAGGTCACCAGAGTGTCCTCAAATGCATTTGTGTTGGTGATGGTGACCATGATGCCATCTGACATTTTAAGCCCTGCATCCTATGGGCTGACCCTGCTGAGCACTTCACTGCACCTTCCTGCCCTCATCTGTCCCTGTGCTACAGGGGCTGTCATTATCCTTGCTTTTCAGACGAGCAAACTGAGGCACAGAGAGGTTACATAAAGCCCGAGGTCACACAGCTAGTGAGTGGTGGGCTGGGATTTGGACCCAGAGAAGCCGCCTGCAGAGGCCGTGCTCTCAGCACGCTGACTGTTGGGATGTGCTGTCTTCCTGCACAGAAAGACTCAGGAACTGTTTCACTCTGTGACGTTCTTGGGTCACATTTCTTGGCATCCCAACACCTGACCTCCAAAAAGGCAAAATGGAAACACTTCCCCCAGGTGTTTCCTCCTTTCCAGACTCCATCCTCCCCTTCTGTGACCTCCTAGTCTCTGCTCCTGGCTCAGAACAGGCAAACCCTGACCCCCAGAGCCTGCGGGGCGGGGCTGCAGAGTCGTCAGGGGGTCCGGGCCACCACCTCCAGGTGAGAATGAGCAGGATCTGTTGCTTTACGACCCAGATGGTCTTTACGACCTGGATGGTCTGTGCTCCAGTTCATGCTACACGCTGGGATCCACCTGCAGCGGGGAAAACGAGGGGCTTTGAGCGGTGATTGCTGGATTGAGAGCTTTCTCGGCTCTCACGCGAGACCAGAGAGGACGGCAGCAATGGCCCCTCCCCGGGGTCAGGGAGCAGTTGAACCCGAGCCCCGCTCTGTGTCTGGGGGACACCTGCCCCTGCTGGGCTGAAGCGGCTTCCTGAGGCTGGTCCCTGACCCCCTCACAGAAATGCCTGCTGGGGTGGGGAGGAGCTCGGCGGAGGTTCAGTCCCGGAGCAGTAAAGATGAAAACAATCTCCAGGGTCCAGGCCGTTAGATATTCAGGTGAAGTCTGTCTGAGCTGTGTGGAATCCTGCCGTCTGCACACTCAGGCTGCTGGTGCCGTGTCTACGTGGTGTGTCTACACAGCCTGGCAAACCATTCTGACCACACACAGCCCAGCAGCTGCTCCCCGAGTCTAAGCTGGCTGGAGAGCTGGGTCCTCCTTGGAATTCTGAGGAGTTTATGACTATGCCCCCCCCCAAACCCCCTCCATTCACAAAGTCACACATCCTGAGTCAGACCCTCTTAAGCCTGCATCCTGTCTGAGACCCCTCTGGCTTTGGAGTTCGCTGCACATGGGGCTGGCCAGTACGGAATTTTCTGGGTCTGGGGCCGCCCCTCGGGTGCTGGGAGGGGCTCCTCTGAGGGGAACTTGGGGCCCCGGAGCCCTGGGTCCTTCTCTTGGGCTGCAGCCAACGTCGGGTTTCCCTGGGGATCAGGAAGGTCCCTCGTGGTAGAGACCACGCCTGTTTCTCCAGTTCCCACCCCTTTCTTGGCACCTGGTGGGCTCTGGTCTCCCAGGAAGTGGGTTTTTCCTTTGCTCAAATCACTGGGTCATGATGTTTGTTCATTTGCTTTTGGGGAGGAGGGTATTGGACTCCCCACCCCGTGATCCCATTCCCCCAGGAGGGAAGGGGCTCTGCTCGCCGTTGCATGCCTAGGGCAGGGTCTGGCTCAGCGAGTGTCTGCTGGAATATTAAATTAGTAAGTGGCTGAGGGATCCTGTCTGTTGTTTCAACCCAGTGCCTGGCAGAAAGCCTGGCACGCAGTACGTGCACGCGTGCTCAGTGGCTTCAGTCATGTCTGATTCTTTGTGACCCCATGGACTTTAGCTCACCAGGCTCCTCTGTCCATGGGATTTTCTAGGCAAGAATACTGGAGTGGGTTGCCATGCCCTCCTCCAGGGGATCTTCCCAACCCAGAGATCAAACCCACATCTCCTGTGTCTCCTCCTTGGTAGATGGATTCTTTACTACCAGAGCCACCTGGGAAGCCCATGGCATAAACATTTTCAGTTGAGCGAGTGAATGAATGAATGAAACTCCTCAGTCTTCTCTCCCCCTGTCCCCTGCACCTCTATTGTCTCCAAGTCACCCCTCCCCGTCTCACTCCAGCACCCCTGTTTCCTGGCCTTCTCGCTGGATTTGGGTCCCACACCCCCCAGGGCCCTGCTCTGACCACCCCCTCCTGCCTGGATGACGGGTGACTCTCAGCCTTGGTGGCCAAGCCCCGAAGCTCCAGCTCTGCAGCCGCCTCCATGTGCAAGGCTGATCGGGAGCCCTGTCCACACACAGGTCGTCACCCCCCGCTGAGCCTGTGGTGGGTCGCAGAACCTCTTCTGATTGGCCCGCTGCCGTGGGTCACACTTGTGGGAAGAAGTGCCCCCGCAGACTGACCTGGTTCCCAGAGTCTAGGATCAGTCACCTACTTGCGTCAGAGCTGAAAACGATGTTATTTCCCCAAACTCAGCTGCACCTGTGGAGATAGAAACAAGACAGTCTATTTTTAGCAAGTGACAGACTGCACATATGGAACTATAATTAGCACCTCCTTCAAAGGGTGGAGTTTCCAACCTGATGGGAAAGTTACTCCCCTGGAGGTCCCCTCAGCTCAGCACCCGTCTCTGGTGTGTGACGTGGGACAGAGCCCGCTGCACAGAGGGGGGGCCCGGGTCCCTGGGAGTCCCAGGAAGAGGGCAAAGTCATCTGTGGGTGGTGCTCCCCATGAGTGCTCCCCATCGTTCTTCTGGCCTGTCGTTTTGCCAACCCTAGCGTCAGGATGTGTTGCTTAGCAATCAAATTTCCTCCTACTTTCTCCCGCTTGATCTCAGCTCCATATCAAGACTTATGTCTGAGTAGTTATTTCATTGAGGTCTTTCTCCCAGTTTGGTGGCTCCATTTTCCAAGCCCAACTGGCTTCCCAGTATAATTTTCCCACAATTGTGGAAGTTCCACTACTCTGAGCAACTCTCATCTCACTGGTGCGTGCTCAGTCACTCAGTCGTGTCTGACTTTTTGTGGCCCCATGGGCTTTAGCTTGCCAGGCTTTTCTCTCCATGGAATTTCTCAGGCAAGAATACTGGAGTGGGTTGCTATTTCCTACTCTGGGGCATCTTCCTGACCCACCGATTGAACCCGCGTCTCTTGTATCACCTGCACAACTGGTAAGAGATGTATTTTCTCTCTATCAGCACTTGTGATCATCACCATGGGCACCTCCTGAGTGTCTGCTCTGTGCCAGGCTTTGGGCTTGTGTCTTTTCCTTATAATCTCATGATTCTGCTCCAGAACTCCATGAGGTGGGGCCTGTTTTCCCATTTTACAGATGAGGAAGCTGAAGATGGTTCAGGAGAAAGGACTTGATGGTAAGTGAGGGAATTGGAATTTGCCTGGTGCCATCTCATCCTGCAGCCCAAGCTCCTAACCGGTGCTCACTGGTCAACCAATTGAAATCATCACCGAGATACCATCTCCACTTTGCCACAGCCACACATTACAAGGAAAATCTCTTACTCCAAGGGTGGGCACATGTGTTCTAGGAAGGGTCAGAGAGTAACTCTGAGGCTGGGTGAGGCGCCTGGTTTCTATTGTGGCTTCTTCACTCTTCTCAGCTGGAGACAACATGTAAACGAACCGAGATGGCAGTGTTCCAGGAATGTTTCATTTACACAAACAGGTAGTTCGCTGAATATCCACCGAATGTTTTTCTTTAAATAAGCCCATGTTTGTTTTCACTAAAAGACTTCGATTTGAAAGGGAAACCATATCCCAGTGTAAATGGAAACCCAGCATGCTTTGCTGCAGGAGGATGGTAACCACAGAAATAAAAATACACCTAAATAGAGGGGCTGCATTCTGCACTAAGCCCAGGGCCTGTTGTTTTTTTGTTGTTGCTGTTCCAAAGGATGATAAGAGAGGCTTAGAGATGTGCTGAAGGCATCTTAGCACCAAATCAAGATGTTGTCTTTGAAGTCACTGGAAGCGATGAGGAAGAGTCCGTATAGGAGGCAGTGTTTGTCTCATGAAATGACATCTTGCGTTGCCGTTTGTGAAGCTCTAAAGCTGGAGAGGGGAGCTGGGAAGGGTGGGAAGCAGTGAGTCGGGGGCCCCTATGCTGGCACCTGGGGGCTGCGGGACCCACAGGATGGTGGATGTGGCCTCGGCGCTGGCTCCTTTGGAGCTCTGTGGGGCTGCCGTGGTCTCAGCCAGAGCGGGCACCCTCGGGTATACAGCTGTCAGCCTCTGATCCAAGGGCAGGGCGAAGGTGGCTTCTAAGTTTTGTTCTGCCAGAGGAATTCCCCCTACAACAGCAAGAAATGAGTAACCTTGATTTCCCTTCATCATGGCTCCTTTTCCTTCTCGTTTTTATACTTCATCTTGCTCTTGCTTACTTTCTCCTATATTTCTATACTTGCACACATATATTTTGCCTCTTTTAAAAAAAATCACGTATTTTGGTTATCTTTTATTTCTGGCAACTACCTCCTCATCTTCTTCCATGAACAGCCAAACCAAGAATTAATTTAGATTTTTCTGCAACGTCAGGGCTGTTTATGAAATGACTGTCTTGTGGAAGCCCTTAGTTTAATGACCTCCTGCTCTTTGTGCCCTTGATAAATGCCTCGTGTGTTTTCCCTGCGTGTGGCAATCTTAATTGTGTTGGTAGTTTCAGGTGTCCTTCCTTACACTGCCCCAAAGTCAAAACCTCATCTCCACCCTGTCCCCCAAACCCCTCTTGTCTCTGCTGGGAGCGTTCCCTCTGGGGTCTCCTGGTTTGGTCTGTGCTTCTTTGCTGTCTGACATCCCCATGTTTTCCCCAGGCACCTTAGATTTGATGAAATTCTTGAGTACTTCAGGTAATAACTAGTGAAGAAGAAGAAAGCAGCGAGGTGTATTTTGTGGTGGATCATGGAGGTGAGGTGGGGGCCGTCTTTGGCCGCTAATGCTGGCACTCTGACGCTCGTCCTAAAGTTTGGTCGTTGGGATGACAGAAAGTTCTGAAAGCATGTCCTGGATTCTGGCAGCCTTGAAATGCACTTCCATCCCACGTCCCTGGGAAAGTGTTATTGAGATGTTCCCAGTGAAATGATGAAAATTGAGTTGCTTTATGCCAGTAACACGAGTGTGGCCATGAGTGAGGAAGCAGGGGCTGACTGGCTTCCTTTCCTTGTGGGGACTGAGGGTAAGTCATAAGTGAGTTAGCAGGTTGTGGGGTCAAGGACCACCTGGGCCCTGTGGGTAGTGGGTGAGGGTGCTGGAGACCCCTCTCCTCCTTGGGGAAGACCTCCAGGGGGCAGGGCACCTGCACAGTCCCCAGGGGTCTGGGCATTGGCTGGGCTGTGGGAGCAGGGACATCGCAGAGCGAGAATCACTCCAAGAAGGCAGGACTTTCCTCACTTCCCTTTTCCAATAAGCCGCAGCAGATTTCTCTTTAGTGGGTGGAAGATGGACGATTTCATTATTGGTGGCACTCGGCAATCAATCTGGGAGTTTGGGCACTTCCCCTTCCACCCACTGTTATCCATCACGTTTAATCATTGGTCTCCCTCCAGGAGCCGGGCGCTGGGCAGGGCAGCTGTCCCTGACTTGACAGTTTTTACTCTTCAGGGGCTGTGGGGAGGGGCCGGGCACAAGAGGAAACAGGGCTGGGAGAGAGGGTGGGCTGGGTCAACTGAAGCTTCAACAGAGGCCAGGGAGTGGCTGATGAAGAAGATTACAGGAGGGACCCTTTTGAGGCCACAAAGACTGGCCCTATTGCCAAGAAAGTCCCTCATGGGAGGGAGGAGGTGGAACGCAGAAAAGAAAAGAAATAGCCAGAGTTCTCTGCCAAGGGAGTGTCGCAGATTTTAATTGAAGATGAAATGTGTTCTTGTTTGTGTACAACTAATTTTCCTCCCAAATGAAGGGTTTTGTCTAACACGCGAGTGTTTCAATAGCAACCGTGTAATTAAGGTAGCATGTGCCTCTTTAGTTTCTGAAGCAGGCTGTTTGTGTTAAAGTGTTGGGGAAGCAAGCCTGGCTTGAGCTGCTTCCTGGGTCCAAGAAGGAAAAAGCAAAAAGTCAAAGAAAACGCCTCCAAATAGGGACTTGGCTCCAGACACGATGACGTCATCTGGAAAAAGCGAGTGGGTTTCCTGAATGCAGGGGCCCTGGAGTCCTGCTCTGGTTAGAAGAGCTGTGAGAGGAGGAGGGGGCTGTATCCAGAGATTGTGCATATGGGGTCAAAACTCACATGTCTATAGCAGGCTCCTCCCAGAGAGGAGGTGTCCGTGAGGATAGCTGGTTCAGTGTGTTTTTCCAACACAATTGTATTTTGTTTGCATAGTAAATCAGAGCTCTCATTTTTTCTTGAAACACTTGGCTTTCTGGATTTGTCTTTTGTTCTGTTGTTTTTAGCAAAGAAAGAGAGGGGTAGAGAGGTTTGTTTACAAAAAAAAAGCCCAGCAGTCAGAGATAATAACTACTAATGACTGTTGGGGCCAACAGAGAGTGTTGAGCACTGTGCCAAGGTCAGCTGCACACTCAGCCCATTGAGGGCAGCCGTGACCTGCTCAGGTCTTAAGTTGCCTGATAGAAGGTGCATCCAGCCTGCTTTGCCTTTGAGTTTTCAGAGGAAACGAAAGCTAGATTTTAATGTGAAATCGTGCCTATTTTCCCCCAGCTTTATTGAGGTACAATTGACAACTGAAATTATAAGATATTTGAAGTGTAGAGTGTGATTATCTGATATACATATATTGTGGCATCGTCTCGTTTTTAATGTTAAGAACCAATTGCACAGATCAATGAATTGAGGACTGCTCAAACAGGTCTCCCGGCAGGATGTAGCCTCAGGTTGGTCACTTGCTGGCTGGGGTAGACTGATCATCTACACGCTTTTAGTAGCAAAATTTGCATCTAACTTCGGTGAATGATTCATTTCATCTGTCTTGGACTCAGTTTTTCCACCCACAAAATCAACTGCCATGGGTTATGTTTAATATTTTATTTTTTACTTATTTGATTGTACTGCTGCTGCTAAGTCACTTCAGTTGTGTCCGACTCTGTGCGACCTCATAGACGGCAGCCCAACAGGCTCCCCTGTCCCTGGGATACTCCAGACAAGAACACGAGTGAGTTGCCATTGCCTTCTCCAATGCATGAAAGTGAAAAGTGAAAGTGAAGTCACTCAGTTGTTGATTGTACTGGCTCTTATTTAATCATTGTGACATGTGAGATCTTCCATCTTAGTTAAGGCATGTGGATCTAGTACCCTGACCAGAGATTGAACCCCGGCCCCTTGCAATAGGAGCAGAGAGTCTTAGTCAATCTGACTCCTTTATTCTATAGGTTTGGTTTGTGTGGGAAATATCTCAACAGCCCTAATCAGAATGTCTGTAAGATTTTTATCCAGGGTCTGTGGGCTCTGAATTAACTAGGAGTTAGTTTTGGCTACTTTGATAGAGACTTTGGCTTATACAAGTGTGCCTGCTCAGTAGCTCAGTAGTGTCCAACTCTTTGTGACCCCAGGTACTATAGGCTTCCAGGCTCCTCTATTCATGGAACTTTCCAAGCAAGAATACTGGAGCAGGTTGCCATTTCCTACTCCAGAGGGTCTTTCCCACATGGGGATTGAACCCATGTTTCTATGTCTCCTGCACTGGCAGGCAGATTCTTTATGGCTACACCACCTAGGAAGTCTGTACAAGATAGAAATTTATTTCTCATTCATGAACAGCTGAGCTGGTATAGCAGTTTTGGCCCATGAAGCTGTTGGGGGCCTGGCCTCCTTCTATCTTTTTGCTCTGTTATACCAAGGCCACTGGTTTGACCCATTTGGTCCAGATGCCCCACACTTGTCTTCATTTCAACACTGAGAAGAGAGGAAAGGAAACGAATAGGGTACATAATTCCCTTCATGGGCACAGACTGGCAGGGGTACCGCTCACCTGTATTCATGTTCCACTGGCACTTGTTCAGCTGCTCAGTTCTGTCCCACTCTTTATGACCCCATGGACTGCAGCATGTCAGGCTCCGCTGCCCTCCACTGTCTCCCAGAGTTTGCTCAAACTCATGTCCATTGAGCCAGTGATCCCATCCAACCATCTAATCCTCTGTCGCCCCCTTCTCCTTCTGCCCTCAGTCTTTCCTATCATCAGTACCTTTTCCAATGAGTTGGCTTTTTGAATCAGATGGACAAAGTATTGGAGCTTCAGCTTTAGCAACAGTCCTTCTGATGAATGTTCAGGGTTGATTTCCTTCAGGATTGACTGGTTGGATCTCCTTGCAGTCCAGGGAACTTTCAGGAGTCTTCTCCAGCACCATAATTCAAAAGCATCAATTCTTTGGTGCTTCGCCTTCTTCATGGTCCAACTCTCATATCCGTACATGACTATTGGAAAAACCATAGCTTTGACTGTACAGACGTCTGTTGACAAAATGATGTCTTTGCTTTTTAATATACTGTCTAGGTTTGTCACAGCTTTCCTTCCAAGGAGCAAGCTTCTTTTAATTTCATGACTGCAGTCACTGTCTACAGTGATTTTGGAGTCCAAGAAAATAAATCTGTCACTGTTTCCACTTTTCCCCCTTCTATTTGCCATGAAGTGATAGGACCAGATGCCGTGATCTTAGTTTTTGAACGCTGAATTTCAAGTTGTTTTTTCACTTCCCTCTTCCACCTTCATCAAGAGTCTCTTTAGTTCCTCATCCCTTGCTTCCATTAGAGTGGTATCATCTGCATACCTGAGGTTGTTGGTATTTCTCCTGGCAATATTGATTCCAGCTTGTGATTCATTCATCCTAGCATTTTGCATGATGTACTCTGCATATAAGTTAAATAAGCTGTATTTACCTGGCCACAAATCACTGAAAGAGAGGCAGACTTTGCTGGTGGCTCAGTGGTTAAGACTCCATGCTTCCAATGCAAGGGGCCTAGGTTCCATCCCTGGTCAGGGAACGAAGGGCCCACATGCTGCATGGTGTGGTCAAAAAAGGAAAAAGAAAAACAATAACAAAAAAAAGCTAAAAAGCAAATCGCTGCAAGACAGGCTTGAAGTTGTAGTCTGAAGTCTGTGCTGCCAAGTGGGTCTGTTACTACAGGAAGAAGGGGTGTACAGATAATGGGGATCGTTACTGTAAGCAGATAAGGTGACCAACTCAGTGTAAAACAAACAAGATCCTATTGTCTCAACTGACATTCTCAAATAGCTTTCAGTTTTATTTCTGATCAATGGAGATTATTTGTTTTTTTAACCTCTGTGACAAATTTTCAAGCAAAAGGAGTTTTTTTGTTTTCAACTTAGTGCTTCAATATTATGTCCCAAACCTCAGTAACTTCTGTTTTTCCTTCATAATTTTGGACACATTTGTGTATCAACTGAATTATTATTTGCTTTATATTTTATTCTGAGTTAACTCAATATTTTTTCAAAATAAATTTATTTTAAAAAGAAATTTTGGTGAATGATAATGAAAATACAACATCAAAATTGGAGGGATGCAAGTAAAGGAATGCACAGAGGATAATTTATAGTTTAAAATGCAGATGTTATAAAAGAAGATAAAAAATCCATGACTTAAGATTCCACCTTAAGAAAAAAAGATGAAAGCAAGCACTAGATAAGTAAAATTAAGTAAAGATCAGGAACTAAAGCCAATAAAATAGAAAACAGAAGTTAATAGATGAAATTAACAAAGCTGAAAGTTCAAAAAAAGATGTGGCACATACGATGGAATATTACTCAGCCCCTAGCCATTAAAAAGAGATGAACTTGTGCCATTTGCAGAGACATGGATGGACCTAGAGACTGTCATACAGAGCGAGTCAGAAAAAGAAAAAAGTATTGTATATTAATGCATATATGTGAAATCTAGAAAAATGGCACAGATGAACCTGAAATAGATACATATACTCAGAGAACAAACATATGGACAGCAAGGGGGGAAAGTGGGACGTGGGATGAACTGGGAGACTGGGATTGATGTGTATACACTACTGTGTATAAAATATATCACTAATGAGAACCTCCGGCATAGCACAGGAAGCCCTACTCAGTGCTCTGTGGTGACCTAAATGGGAAGGAAATCCAAAAAAGAGAGGTTGTATGTATATGTATAGCAGGTTCACTTTGCTGTACATTAAAAAATAACACAACATTTTAAAGCAACTATGCTCCAATAAAAATTTAAAAAGAAGATTGCAGAATTGATAAACCCATTACTAACATTTTTATGCATCTTGGTTTTATCACTCAATTCCTGGTAGAAATACTTAAAATCACCTTTAATAGCTCTAAATTAAAGCAGTTCTTTACAACGGCTGTGCAACATTCCACAGGTGGATACACTTGCAAAGCACTCAGCTGCTCCATTATTAAAGAGAATTAATTTTTTTTCTGGATCCAGGGCACTTAAAACTATACTGTTGTGACATCCTTATGTCTATTGGTACAAGGTATAGTTTAGTTTAACTTCTATGGGGTGTATTGCCAACAAGTTGTGAGCTCAGAAGAGGTACATTTCCCCATGGATTGTCTCTTTATAGCTGTTGCCTCTTTTTCTTGTCAATTTATAAGAGTTCTTTCATATATTGAACTATATTAAGTGAATTCTTCATCTATTATTGACTTGCAAATACTTTTACAGACATGTAGAGACTTTGTATAATCATTTTATGTACAAAAGTTCCAAATTTTAGTATTTTCAATATGTCTCCCCCCAACCTTTCTGTGCTTTTCAGGGTTATCTGTCTCGCTTTGTCAAGTCTCGCCAGGCTCTCCAAGTTGTAACTGCAGAATCTCAGATTTTCTTGTAACATTTTTATGCTCCTGAAGCTGGGGCCTGTTTCTGTTTTCTGCTACGTCTCAGGAACCACAGCTGTGTCTGGCACATAGTTGGTCCTCTGGACATATGTGCAGAATGAATGAGTCAAAGTTCTGAGGTCTGCCTCTTAGGCTGTAGAGCAGGAGGTTGAGGATCCTTAAAAGTCCCCAATTCTAGACCGAATGATTGACTTCGCCATCTTGGAGACTTTCCTCCCATCGCGTTCTTGGCTGGTTCTGAAGCTGCTGCCGTTTGTGGCCAGGTCTGCTTTCTGAACAGCAGCGCCGCTACAGAGTGACTCTGACTCTTGGATAAAAGCTCCTGTTCCAGCAGGTGCTTGGAGGATGCCCTTTGATGTTGTCATAACCTCAAATGCTGATGGCAGCCCTGCTGGTAATAGTCCAATTACCCTGGCTGTCTTGCTTGATGGGACCACCAAGAGCCCACAAATTGCTCCTGAGTGTGCCTCTCTAGTGACAGATTATTCTGAAACCAGCCCACCTAGTTTGATCCGGAGAAGAAAACAGCACATCCGTGTACTTTTCTTTTTTCCTCTTGGTGGAGAAATTGCCATCATCTAGGAGTCATCTAATGGTCACCCAGATGCCGGAGACCCCGAGGACCCAGACTCCTGAGCGTCGTCTCCATCCTAGAAGGCCAGGGTTCATCTCTGCATCCCCAGCACCAGCACAGGGCCCAACATCAGGCGGAGCAGGGAGTGTGTGTTGGCAGCCCCGGTGAGGTCAGACTGGGGCCTGTAGGATCTCCCACAGGATGGGTGAGTTTGACTGGTTCCCGAGGGATTAAGGCCAGGATTTCTGCAAACGGAGGCTCTGCTCCCCCATCGCAGGCTGTTCATCTGTCATCAGGATGTTAGTTCTTAGTTAAAGGGTGTTTACCATATTTCTCTGTTGTAAAGGATCTTTTCTCCCCCTTTATGATTGCTAAGTAACATGTAGGGTGATACTTTGGGATCTTGTGTTCCCCAAAGTGGTTTCCCTCAAAGATTTTAGAGTTCATGGATGGTCTGCACCTGAATCAATTATTACATTTTCCAATTCTATCATTCCTTAGACACATCAGCTGGCATTATTCAGGAAAAAATGGCCCCTGGCCCTCAGTCATCTTTTAAAAAAATAATTAACTAATTAATTTTGGTTGTCAACTGTTGAGTCTCCATCGCTGCTTGGGCCTCCTCTTATTGTGGTGCGTGGGGGCTACTCTTCACTGTAAAGCGTGGACTTCTCATTGTAATGGCTTCTCTTGTTGCAGAGCAGGGGCTCCAGGCGCACAGGCTTCAGTAGTTGTAGCACTGGTTTAATTATCTCAAGGCCCGTGGGATCTTCCCAGACCAAGAATCGAACCCATGTTTCTTGCATTGGCAGGTGGATTCTTAACCTCTGGACCACCAAGGAAGTCCCAGTCATCTTTTACTATCACTATGAACTCATAGATTTATAGAAAAAAATTCAGTGTGCTCCTATCCGTTTCCATGCTTCTTATGCTCAAATGATTCAGCGTTGTCGAGGAGAAGCCATTTGTCATAGCTTCTGTTTCCTTTGACCCCTTCCCATCATCTCTGAGCACTTCCTGGATCTATGGTACAAAGCAACTGTCTGGAATCTTCAAAAATGTCAACATTATATGAGACCAAATGCACATTGTTCCATATTAAAGAGAATGAAAGAATAGTGACAACCAAATACAGTGCGTGATCCTGAAATGAAAAAAAAAAAAAAAGACTAAATTTGGACTGTCTAGAGTATAGTACTGTGTCAACACTAACTGTCTTGAGTGTGAAAATGGTATTGATATTATGTAGGAAAATGTCTTTCTCCTTAGATACTGCAGTGGTTAGGAATGAAATATCATTGTCTCTGCACCAGTGTCTCAAATGGTTTAGACAGAAAAGACAAACTACACACACATGCACACAAGCACACATACACACAAGCATACACTATAAATAATGCCCACAGAAAGGGAAGACCCATGTGTCGCCGGGTAGTGCCAGCTGGTGAATCTCGATGAAGGGTATGTGGATGCTAACTGTACGACTGTAAACTTTTTTTTATAGGTTTGATGTTTAAAAAAAATAAATTAGGGGAAAAATAAAGCCCCAAAAATTTTTTTTTCAGAAGGGATTGTGGTCAGGATTTTGGGTAGCCACCAGGTCCTAGGCTGGAGCTCATGCTATGACATGAGGAACTAGCCAGCTTTTTTTAACCTCCAAATATTACATCTAGACAGATTTGAAGAACAATTCTCTCTCTTATTGAACAGAGAGAGCTAATGAGGGTGCTTCTCTGGTGGCTCAGTGGTAAAGTATTCACTGGGATCAAACCAGTGTTTCCTGCATCGGCTACTTGTCCGGGAACAGTCCATGCACCATGAGGCAACTAAGCCCGAGCGCCACAACTATTGAACCTGTGCGCTATAGAGCCCACGTGCTGCAACTACGGAAGCCCACGTGCCCTAAAGCCCGTGCTCCACAGCACGGGAAGCCACCGCAATGAGAAGTCCGAGGTCGGCAACTAGGGTGGCCCCCACTCACCACACCTAGGCAAAGCCTGAGCACAGCAACGAAGACTAGAGCAGCCAAAAGATTATGTAAATGAAATTATGTTTTTAAAAAAAGAGCTAACGAGGAAAAGAGGTAGGGTGGGACGGAGTGAGTGAAGCTTTAACTAAAGGCAGGAATTTGTTAGTTGGATGTCTGAGCCAGGCACTGTGGTTGGTTATTTCCTCTTACATTATGTATATAGCTCTAACCCTTAAAAGACAAGAAAATCAAGACAGAGAGAAGTCACAAACTTGTTCTGGTTAAAACCCCATCATCTCAGATAAAGGTGCCAGTAGAAAAATCTAAGTAGTCCAGTTGACCATAAAGAGAAAGGATCAAAAGCTTCCTGAATAGAGATTTTTAAAGTCCGACTGGAGTTTATCTGTTTTGCTCTCTTTGTAGCAGGAAGGGTTGGGTCCTTTGGGCTGAAACATCTGTGGCAACACCTGGACCTCTCACTGAGGCTGATCCTGGACTCCAAGGGCAAGGCTGGGAAAGTGGTAACGTGGACAGGTGTCTGGTTTGGATGGCTTCTAGACCCCTGTCCAGTGCTGCATGGGTTTCAAAGCTCTATGAGCAGAAACTAAGGGGCTGCTTCCTCCATTTGAAAAGCTCCTAAGATTGTTACGAGGCACGCAGGTTTTTGCTTTCTACTGTAAGACGATGTAGTGGCTGATGTGTGAGAATTAGGATATTTTATTTCGGGTGAACAGGTAGGGATACTGGAGTAGGAAATGAAAACCCCAGTATTCTTGCCTGGAAAACCCCATTGGCAGAGGAGCCTCACGGACTACAGTCCACGGGGGTCACAGAGTCAGACAGTGCAACTGCGCAGGCGCGCGGGTGGGGCTGTATTTCACCCCCCCACCGCCCCGCCCCGCCCCGCC
>SJYA01004698.1:18482-30819 GCA_006410615.1 Neotragus moschatus
CCCGCCCCGCCCCAGGCCACCTGCAGCGCAGAAGGAAAGGGCTCATCCGCCAGTGTAACCAGCCTCCCAGGAGGACGCTCTCTGCTTCCGCCCCGGGAGGGGGGGGGCGGGGAGCGGACAGAAGCGAGCTAGCCAATTACTGCAGCTCTACCAAGGACTCCACATTCAGGCAGTTGTCTGTCTGCTTCCCGCATGGACAAAGCAGCTGAGAGAGGAACCAGATTAACATCTCAGGAAGGGAAAAAATATCTTTGATGAGCAAATTAAAATTAAAGATATTTTGATTATTGAAGGTGATTCTCACTCCGAAGTCAAAAACCAGCAGTACCTTCCCAAACCATAGTTTCTGTCATTCCTTCAGGAAAACATTCATTCAGCTCCTGTGACATGTCCAGTGGGACATGAAGAAATTAGTGGGAAGCAGAACAAGGAGGGTCTCAATCAGATAGTCAAACAGATGTGGCGGATCTGACCCCCTGTGCACACCTCCTGGGGTCTGGCATCTCTCGGGATCCGGGTGACAACAGTCTGGGGAGGAGACAGACACCGTCTGAAAGCCAACAGGGCAGCCAGAGCCAGTTTGCTGGCGGTCAGACCCCACAAGGTGGTGGATCTGACTGTATTTTCTGTGTTCCTTTCTGAGGTTATGTCATCCTGAGGGGTTCTCATCCTCCCCTCCCCACCCCCACTGCAGTCCTGGCCTGGGGGACTAACTGACCCCTGGCCCCAGTGGGGATCAGAAGAGGTGTGCCCTCTGGGGAGGGGTGCTAGGGGGCTGGAGACAGGTGAGTGATGAGTAGATGGAGGGAGCGGGTTTGGTAAGTGGCCCTGCTGACTGAGGTGTGGTTCCACGGTGATCCCGCAGACTGGCACTGAGGGCATGTTGCCACGGACAGCTTGGGGGGCAAGTGACCAGAGGAGCCCCATCCCGTCTGCTTTTCAGCTACAGAGATGATTCGGCATGGGGTGGGATCTGTCGCTTGAATTGAAGTTCTGACTCTTTATTCTCCTTGTCTTTTTGTGTGTGCTTGGCCCTCAAAGAATAGGCCTGTTTATTACAAACTAACATCCCCTTTCCTCGTATAAGAGTTGAATTCAGCTGGAGGTCCGAGATTGGTCAACAGCTCAGCGTCTGATTGCTCCCGAGGCAAATCCGCCAGGCTCCTCTGTCCATGGTGTTTTCCAGGCAAGGATACTGCAGTGGATTGTCATTTCCTCCTCCGTTATCCCCACCCGTCAACCCAAATGAAACATGCTGACTCTCACGTGCCAGGCACTGCGTTGTATTAATAATACAGAAGAATGTGGAAACTGCATGCGTCGTATCAGTCTTAGGCCGGCTCCTAGCACTCAGTGAGCACATCCCTGTAAAGACTAAACACGTGCCCCAGAACAAGGCCTAAGAAGGGTTGGCTAGCGGACAGGTATTGTGGAGCAGAGGCGGAGCAGAATTTAGTTTCGCTTTTTCTAGAAAAAGCTTTTAGTTCAAAGAGGTGATTGAGAGCAGGAACTCTGACGGTGCCAGTTACTGGCTGGGCAGCCTTCCTGTGCCTCCATGTTCTCATTTGTAAAATGGGGATAAGTACTACCAGTATCCACGGAGGACTGAGAAATTTAATACGTGTAGGGTACTGAGAACAGCACTTGGCCAAAAGTAACTCCCAGGAGCATGTTTGTTAAATTGCAAAATATGTGCTGTGAAGCTTTGGTACTCAGTTCAATTGGATTTGCCTCAGATGGCCTTTTACCTGTTTGCATCATCCTCAGATAATAAGGCGATGGCACCCCACTCCAGTACTCTTGCCTGGAAAATCCCATGGATGGAGAAGCCTGGTAGGCTGCAGTCCATGGGGTCGCTAAGAGTCTGACACGACTGAGCCACTTCACTTTCACTTTCCACTTTCACACATTGGAGAAGGAAATGGCAACCCACTCCTGTATGCTTGCCTGGAGAATCCCAGGGATGGGGGAGCCTAGTGGGCTGCTGTCTATGGGGTCGCACAGAGTCGGACATGACTGAAGCAACTTAGCAGCAGCAGCAGATAATAAAGACCTCATGTCATGTATGTGGTCTTTACTGGGAAGGAAAGTCACCATGGTGTTATGACAGTGGCTTGGGGGCCTGATCTAGACCCTGGGTCAGGATGGGGGGATGATGTGAGACATGGAAGAATCCCCCAAGGAGGTGATGTTTCATCTGAGACAGGACAGGTAAGCTGCAAGTGACTAGGTGAGGAACTCGGGTGGGGGAGGGGAAACATTCCAGGAGTTGGGGGTGGATGGCATGAGCAAAGGCCCTGAGGTGCTGGGAGCTCAGTATGTCCTTCCAGGACCAAGAGCACACAGAGATGGGAGGTGAGACTGGCAAGGGGCAGGGACCTGGGGAGTCAGGGCTCCAACCTGAGGGCTGTGGAAGCCTCTGGAAGGTTTGAAGCAGGGGTATGATGACTGGGGTCAGATTTGCCTTTCAGATGTTTCCAGTTATAACAGGAAGTTCTCCTTGTCTAGGGCTGTTCTTTTCCATCTGATTCCCCATCCCAGCCTGGTTCATAGCCAGAACCTGGGTGGGATGGCAGAGCTCAGTTTTAGGGCCTTGGTCACATCTCAGGAGAAAGTTGGAGAGAAGGTCAAGAAATATGCAGCAGGAACCCCTGGCGTGGCCAGCAGGGGTCTGAGAGTCAGTCTGCAATGGGACTTGTCTGGACTCACCAGCCTGATGCTGGGTTTGAGGAGAAGCCTCAGGACCATCTGCAGTCACAGGGGCCATGGAGGCACCAGTGAAGGGTCAGGATGGAAGCCCCTGGCTTTGGGAGTGTTGGCTGGTGAGCACCAGTTGGCTGGGAAGGTCAGATCCCGCCAGGGCTGCAGGTTTACATGGGGACCCGGGAGACCCAGGTGATCTTTGTGCAAATACCTTCGGTGCCCACAGTTCACATCCCTGCAGTCCATGGGGTCGCAAAGAGTCAGACATGACTTAGCAACTGAACAGCAACAAAAGTGTGAGGTTATTACAATTCCTTGAGAGGATAAACCCCTGCCTGTCTGTTTCATCTGTGCTTATTGTGGGCTGAATTACCTATTTCATTAATTAACACAAGTAGTATTTGCAGTAAAAAAATAAGAGAGAATTAGCTAAAAAGAGGGAAAGCAGTGGAATTCCACCACGGGGACGTTTATGGATAATTAGGGGCCAACGCAGGGCTGCTCGCCAGTGAGGCCCTCCCCCTCTGCCTGTTGCCTTCCCCATCACGGTGCAGGCACAACTTTGTTTTTGAGCATGAAGGGTCTCTTAATTAAATCTTATTTGTCAAGAAGGCGAGATGTGTTTGTGTTTCTTCTGGCTCTCATTGTTATAAACTTTGCAGTGTTCTCTCTGAAAAATGCTCCTTTTCGGCTTGACAGAGCCGGGCTGTCTGCATGTCTCTCTTCTATTGTGAGAGGAAATGCTACAAGTTCTTTGTCAGGTAATCAATTATCCTCCTTAAAGGATCCCCGAAGTCATCATCTGAAAATTACAGCTTCTGAAAAATAGCAAAATGCCCACTTTAACATGTTGTCACTTGTCAGAGTGGTTTTGCCTCCCCCTCAGAGTCATTAAGCCTGTCAATGGCCCGTGTTAATGACCTCTGGCTCTAAATGTGGTCCCTTCTGCCCGTCACTTCTGGGGCTCCGATGCTGACACTGTGTCTCGCTCAGCTTCTCAGATGCTCTGTGATGACGCCCCGATTAGTAATGCATCCTTCCCTTTCTCCATCTCACTCTGATTGCTCTAATTTATGTCCCTTGATAATGCTCCCTCCATGCGTGTCATCTGTACCTCTCTGTGGGGTAGGAAGGTCTCAAGTTCAAGGTCCCTGTCGGGTAAACAACAATTGAAACAATTTCAAGTTCATGGACATCCTCTGCAATCAACTACTCCATCAAGAAAACAGGACCTTGGTATTGTTGTGAGTAGCAGATAATTTATGAGCTTGTCAGCATAATCCACGGNGTGGAATAGGAGGGCCTCAAGTTCAAGGTTCCTGGTCAGTAAATAGCAATCAAAACAATTTTGAGTTCACGGACATCCTTTGCAAGCAACATTAAGTACCCCATCAAGAAAACAGGACCTTGGTATTGTTGGTGAGTAGAAGATAATTTATGAGCTTGTCAGCATAATCCACGGTCCCTGATCTGTATCAATATGAAGTAAGAAACCATTTAAGAGGTGACAGGAAAACATGGCACACCCCCTCCTCCTCCCGTTTGACATTGACTCAGTCATGTATGAAATTGAGTCTTTGTGATGGTGAAGCATTAAAGATCCTGTGTAGTCAAATTAATATCATGGAGCCAGAGAGTGGAAGGGCTTCCCTGGTAGCTCAGATGGTAAAGAATCTGCCTGCAAGGAAGGAGACCCAGGTTCAGTCCCTGGATTGGGAAGATGCCCTGGAGAAGGGAATGGCAACCCATACCAGTATCCTTGCCTAAGGAATTCCATGGACTGAGGGGACTGGCAAGCTACAGTCCATGGGGTCACAAAGAGTCGGACACGACTGAGTGACTGACGCTAGAACTGGAGAGTGGAAACAGGTTATTAAATGTCCTCTGCTTTCCTTCCAACAGGAAGAAGAAAACAACAGAAGGCTTAGCTGCAAGTGTGAATTCATGTCCAAGGATTCATGAGAGCAGCATAGACTGAGAAAGGGAAAGATGGGTAGATGTCCCAGAAAATTCAGGTTAAAAAGACTTTTATTGGAAGCATCATAGTTGTCCAGGCACACCTTGTAGAGGTTATCCCTCCTTTCTTCTGGAAGAACCTCAGGGGTCATGCCAACATTTAGTGGAAATATCAAAGCATCACTGAAGTTCCTTAAGCTAAGGACAAGTGTTCAGGTTCCAGCCCTGCCAACGCCTGTGGTTTCACTTCCCTGCCAGCCTGTGGACTTATTCAGACAACTCACTTTGGTGCATCTCAGTTCTTCCCTCGAAGAATTGATGCTTTTGAACTGTGGTACTGGAGAAGACTCTTGAGAGTCCCTTGGACAGCAAGGTGATCAAACCAGTCAATCCTAAAGGAAATCAACCCTGAATATCCACTGGAAGGATGGATGCTAAAGCTACAATACTGTGGTCACCTGGTGTGAAGAGCCGACTCATTGGAAAAGACCCTAATGCTGGGAAAGATTGAGGGCAAGAGGAGAAGGGGACGACAGAGGATGAGATGGTTGGACAACATCATCGACTCAGTGACATGAATTTGAGAAAACTCTGGAAGATAGTGAAGGATAGAAAAGCCTGGCGTGCTGTAGTCCATGGGGTTGCAAAGAGTCGGACACGACTGAGCAACTAACAGTATACAATTTGTCTGTTCTTCAGTGAGCTTGGGGGACCGTGCTAAAGAAGGGGGGCACTCTGCTGACCCTGCATCCCACACTGGGCGGCAGATCCATCCTTGAAGGGAGACTGGGGCAGCACGTCTCCTTGCCCTGGACCAGACTGGAGATGGGCACCAGGGGCTGAGGTTGCACCCCAGGCTTTCCCTCCGGCCAGCTGTGTGTGTGTGAGCAGACCAGACCTTGGAGTCAGTTTCAGATTCCATAGAATAAAGTCTATAAAGTGGAAAGAACTGAATCGCACTGACTCTAAGGTGCACCTTGTTCGTATCTGTTGAATCTGGTGGCGTCACATAATTGATGGAGTCTCATTGTTGCATCGTAATCTACTTGCCAACGTTTTATTTCTGAGTGACACGTAAAACAATGATGCATCGTCTGGTCAATGTTGTCTTTGATGTGTGAAACACAGCATCATCTGACATTGACCAGCTCTCATGAAGGTCAAATGTGACAATGTGGGGAGGAGAGGCCTTTGCAAATTGTAAAATGCCGCTCAGTTCTGCCTAAGGAGCTTCCTTGGCAGACATGCCTCCTCTCCAAGCCTCAACTTCCTTGTTCTTTCGTTGAGGATGGTGGACCTGGGATGGTGAGATTTTCTCTGCAGGGTGATGTCTCAACAAACCCAAGGCCAGGCCTGGCCACTTGGAGCAGAATTCTCCTGGATGAATGGAGATGAAAGTCCCGGATGAGATGTCTCTGAGGGACCTTCTAGATCTGACATTCTAGGATGGGTGAGGTCTCCCTGAGGACTTGAGGAGAGGGCAGAGGTAGAGGCTGGCACTGCACACTCCAGGGTACCACTCATGCCCACCACGGTGGAAAGGGGCCCCTTGGAGGTGTGCAGGGAACAAGCCCCCTGTCACACAGCCTCAATGCTGCTCTTCAGGGAGTGTGGGGAGAGGCCCTGAGCACGTGCTCCTTGGTGCACAGCCTGAGGGGCCTTAGGGAGAGAGGCCCCTGCAGAGCAAATGGAAATCTCATTAGGGCAGTTTAAGGGAGGGTCTGCCTAGCTGGGTACCTGGAGGCAGATGTCTCCAGGAGATGCACTGTTCTGACACCCCCACCCCCACCCGGGTACTGACCGCAGCGTTGGCACCACGGTGGGGACCGCAAGTGTGCTGATGACTTGATTGCAAGCGTTTGTGCCTATGAGCCTCAGCTTCTGGTTTGTGGCTCGCAGAAACTGTAGCTTTTTTATTTTCTAAATGAAAAATCATTTTTATCGTGAAAGTGATAAATATTCATTGTAAAAAGAATTAATCCCGTGAGTACAGCCTTGTAGCATTTCTATTGGAGTCAACAGTCCCGAGAGCTGCGTTTTCCATTAAGGATCTACTGTGTGTCCCCTGTGTCCCCCCACCTCCCAGTGCTCCTAGAGGGGAGCTCAGGCTCCCCAGGCTCACTGTGGTCTGGCCCCAAGTGACTCCTGGGGACAGGGATCATTTCCGGCTACCTGTGATCCACTCCCCTCTCTGAAGCTGCCCACATCCTTTAGGGAATTGCCCCTCCCCCACATAGGAGGGGTGCTGGCTAAACCCTGGTGATATCAGTGACAACATCCCTCCTGAAAGCTGAGGGGCAAGGCCCGCCCTCTCCACCTGTCTTTCCTGAAAGGTGGGCACTTAGCCTGACCCCTCACACTCTTTCCTGGGACTTTGTTTTGAGCAAACTGAAGGAAAGAAGAGGAATTAAAGGGAGATTCCTTCTCCCAGGCAGTGTTGGTGTGAGGTGCTCTTTCTTTCTTGAGGTCCTGTGGTCCCTGCCTGGTCCTCCCCATCTCTTCTAGTCTGTGGGGCTCAAGATCCTGCAGGAAGAGCCAACTGTCCTCTCATCACCCACATGGGTCTCTACAGTTTGCAACCAAGAACGCTAATTACCCTGGTGGTCCATCTGGCCATTCAGGTGAGAACACCCTCGCCAGCTGCCTCTCTGCTGCCCAGAGAAAAGATAACCCTCTGGAACTAGGACCCCGCCTTTGAAACTGCAATCCTGAATGGGTTGGAAAACTCAATGCCTTTTTAATAAGTAGGTTCTTTGGGGCATGCTTGAAGGGACAGAGGAACTGGTAGTTTTACTGTGAGGGTCTTTCTCCCTTGGTGATAATTGAAATTCATAATATTCATCAGAGGTCATTAATGTTACTATTGTGGGAAGAGCATCATCCAGACCAACCTCCAGAAGGATTTCTTTCACAATCCAACCAAATTATATGCAATTTGAACAAGAGTTTTTATAAGCAGTGTGCCCAGCCAACTTTTAATAAGGATAAGAATTAAAAAATAATTTTCTTCCTTCTACCACCTCTGCTCCACCCCAAGGAATTGTAGAGCTTGAGAAACTGAGTTCTGGGATGCTTTGCATAATTAAAACCTCACACATGTATAGCAATGGTATAAATGAGCCTGGCCACTCCAAACCAGACTGATCCATGATCTCCCTGGTCTTTGAGTCAGGATTCTTGCTGTTAAATGAAGAAGCTCAATTCAAATCAGCTTAAACATACAAACAAGTGAAAAAGAATTAAGGGCTCATGTAACTGAAGACTTCAGAGACAGACTGACTTCAGGTATGGCTATATCCAGGTGCTCACAAAATGTCATCTGAACCCAGTTTCTCTGCGTCTCTTAAGCCTAATGTTCTTTGGTACTGGCTTCAGATGAAGTCAGGCAGAAGTCTGGGCTTACCTTCTCCCGGCTGAGTCATACTGTTGGAAAGGGAGCTTCCCCCCCACCTTTTTTTTTTTTTTTTNAAATGAAAAATCATTTTTATCGTGAAAGTGATAAATATTCATTGTAAAAAGAATTAATCCCGTGAGTACAGCCTTGTAGCATTTCTATTGGAGTCAACAGTCCCGAGAGCTGCGTTTTCCATTAAGGATCTACTGTGTGTCCCCTGTGTCCCCCCACCTCCCAGTGCTCCTAGAGGGGAGCTCAGGCTCCCCAGGCTCACTGTGGTCTGGCCCCAAGTGACTCCTGGGGACAGGGATCATTTCCGGCTACCTGTGATCCACTCCCCTCTCTGAAGCTGCCCACATCCTTTAGGGAATTGCCCCTCCCCCACATAGGAGGGGTGCTGGCTAAACCCTGGTGATATCAGTGACAACATCCCTCCTGAAAGCTGAGGGGCAAGGCCCGCCCTCTCCACCTGTCTTTCCTGAAAGGTGGGCACTTAGCCTGACCCCTCACACTCTTTCCTGGGACTTTGTTTTGAGCAAACTGAAGGAAAGAAGAGGAATTAAAGGGAGATTCCTTCTCCCAGGCAGTGTTGGTGTGAGGTGCTCTTTCTTTCTTGAGGTCCTGTGGTCCCTGCCTGGTCCTCCCCATCTCTTCTAGTCTGTGGGGCTCAAGATCCTGCAGGAAGAGCCAACTGTCCTCTCATCACCCACATGGGTCTCTACAGTTTGCAACCAAGAACGCTAATTACCCTGGTGGTCCATCTGGCCATTCAGGTGAGAACACCCTCGCCAGCTGCCTCTCTGCTGCCCAGAGAAAAGATAACCCTCTGGAACTAGGACCCCGCCTTTGAAACTGCAATCCTGAATGGGTTGGAAAACTCAATGCCTTTTTAATAAGTAGGTTCTTTGGGGCATGCTTGAAGGGACAGAGGAACTGGTAGTTTTACTGTGAGGGTCTTTCTCCCTTGGTGATAATTGAAATTCATAATATTCATCAGAGGTCATTAATGTTACTATTGTGGGAAGAGCATCATCCAGACCAACCTCCAGAAGGATTTCTTTCACAATCCAACCAAATTATATGCAATTTGAACAAGAGTTTTTATAAGCAGTGTGCCCAGCCAACTTTTAATAAGGATAAGAATTAAAAAATAATTTTCTTCCTTCTACCACCTCTGCTCCACCCCAAGGAATTGTAGAGCTTGAGAAACTGAGTTCTGGGATGCTTTGCATAATTAAAACCTCACACATGTATAGCAATGGTATAAATGAGCCTGGCCACTCCAAACCAGACTGATCCATGATCTCCCTGGTCTTTGAGTCAGGATTCTTGCTGTTAAATGAAGAAGCTCAATTCAAATCAGCTTAAACATACAAACAAGTGAAAAAGAATTAAGGGCTCATGTAACTGAAGACTTCAGAGACAGACTGACTTCAGGTATGGCTATATCCAGGTGCTCACAAAATGTCATCTGAACCCAGTTTCTCTGCGTCTCTTAAGCCTAATGTTCTTTGGTACTGGCTTCAGATGAAGTCAGGCAGAAGTCTGGGCTTACCTTCTCCCGGCTGAGTCATACTGTTGGAAAGGGAGCTTCCCCCCCACCTTTTTTTTTTTTTTTTTCATACCAAAGCAACCTTTTGATTGAGTTTCATTTGAACAGTTATTCTCATGCGCTCCTCCTCGAACCAGTTGCAGTGGCTGGCTTTTGAACTGTGGTGCTAGAGAAGACCCTTGAGAGTTCCTTGGACTGCAAAGAGATCAAACGAGTCAATCCTAAAGGAAATCAACTCCTAATATTTATTGGAAGGACTGTGGCCAAACTGAAGCTCCAATACTTTGGCCACCAGATGCAAAGAGCTGACTCGTTAGAAAAGACTCTGATGCTGGGAAAGGCTGAAGGCAAAAGGAGAAGGGGGCAACAGAGGATGAGATGGTTAGATAGCATCACTGATTCAAAGGACATGAATTTGAGCGAACTCTGGGAGATAGTGGAGGACAGAGGGGCCTGTCATGCTACAGTTCATGGGATCACAAAGAGTCGGATATGACGTAGCGACTGAACAGCAACAAGTGAGAAGTAGATACCGATGGACCAGGCCTGGAGTGTGTCTACTCAGATGCCAGACTACAAGTTGGGAGAGGTAGCTTTTCCAAAGGAGAATCGGGAACCAGAACAAGGAGTGACAGGTGCTTGGGAACAAGCCTGTGAAGTCCTAAGCTCATCCATGCCTGTCTCTCTCGTTCCTGATAGAGTTTGTATGTGTGGCGACCCTCTGGTGTGGAGGACTCAGTCCTCATCCTCTCCTACTCTTGGCTCCAAGCCTGCCTTCCCTGAGAAAAAATACTTTCAGAGAATGGAGGTTGAAGGGGCAGGGGTGCCCCCTGCCAGACTCCCTGAGGTGTCCCTTCTCTGAGTGCCCCACCGCAGGGCAGCTCTTCACCCTCCACGGCCCTGGCACACTCTTCCTGACCCTTTCTGGGAACACGCTGTGGGTCTTTGAGACTCATATGAGGGTGGCACAGTGTGGCTGGAAGGAACGAAGATCAACTCAGGGGCAAGGTCGCCTTGCGGAAGTGTGGCTATTGAGCCAGCTTTCGTGGAGCCCAGAGGAGAAAGAGAGGCTTCTGGAGTCAGACTTCACGGGTTTGCATCTCAGCTCTGCCAGTTATAATTCTGTGGTCTTGGCTACCTCACTTAGGCTCTGCTTCTGTTTCTTCACACTTAAAATAGGTCAGATAATATGCATTGACCTTTAAGTGTGGTTGCGAGGATTAAATGAGCGACTGTGTGCCCCCACAGTCAGTGCTCAGTGAGTGTTACCTGCCGCCACACCATCTGACGGCACGCTTCCCCTGAGAGAGCTACGATTTACCTCCATTTCCAAGATTGGGAACGTGCGACACGAAGCATTTGCGCCTCTCACAGACACCTCCCTTGGTGCCTGGCTCTAAATCACCAACGTCAGGAATAAAGGAGAAAAAGTAGGTTATCAAAGATGACTTGCATTTAACGCCCTTGTCGGAGGCTCCTGACAGCACCACCTGATTTAATGACTACCAAATGCCCAGGGAAAGTGTTTGGCGGCTTCCCAGCAGAGCACAGGGCTTCCCAGGTAGCTCAGCTGGTAAAGAATCCGCCTGCAATGCAGGAGGTCCTGGTTCGATTCCTGGGTGGGGAAAATCTGCTGGGTAGATAGGCTACCCACTCCAGTATTCTTGGGCTTCCCTGGTGGCTCAGACAGTAAAGAATCTGCCCGCAATGCGGGAGACCTGGGTTCAGTCCCTGGGTTGGGAAGATCCCCTGGAGAAAGAAATGGCAGCCCATTCCAGTATTCTGGCCTGGAGAATTCCATGGACTGTATAGTCTACAGGGTCGCAAAGAGTCAGACAAGACTGAGCAGCTTTCACTCACAATGGAGTGTAAAAAAGGGAGCTGATGTGCCAGGTATGGGGTGAGGATTCTACTTGTGCTATTGCCCTTACTATGTTGTCGACCTGTGAGGTAGGTATCATACCGGTCCTATGGATGAGGAAAAACAAAGTCCAGATGATTTAAATAATTTGCCCAAAGTCACACAGTAAGAACCAGAGTTGGGATTTGAATCCAAGGCAGTCAGGTTTCAAAACCTATACAGTTTTTTTTTTTTTTAACTTTTTAAAAACTTTTCAGCTCTTAGCACCACATATATGCTGGTGCTAAGAATGTTGTCAAATTCCTTGGAAGATAGGGGCTTTCCTGGTGGCTCAGTGGTAAAGAATCTGCCTGCCAATACAGGAGACATGGGTTCGATCCCTGGCCCAGGAAGATCCCATGCGCCGTGGAGCAACCAGGCCCGTGCGCCACAACTATTGAGNGTTGTCAAATTCCTTGGAAGATAGGGGCTTTCCTGGTGGCTCAGTGGTAAAGAATCTGCCTGCCAATACAGGAGACATGGGTTCGATCCCTGGCCCAGGAAGATCCCATGCGCCGTGGAGCAACCAGGCCCGTGCGCCACAACTATTGAGCCTGTGCCCTGCAACAAGAGAAGCCAGCATGACAAGAAGTCTTCACTGCAGCTAGAGAGTAGCCCAGGTCTCTGCATCTAGAGAAAAGCCCGGGCAGCAATGAAGACCCAGCACAGCCAAGAATAACAAGCTAGATAAATAAAAATTGTGAGAAAAATCCCATGGAAGATAAAGGTTTTTAAGAAATTAAAATTTTTTTTATCTTATAGTGGGCTGTATATTGTCACCCTGCTTATTTAACTTATATGCAGAGTACATCATGAGAAACGCTGGGCTGGA
>SJYA01004699.1:0-14265 GCA_006410615.1 Neotragus moschatus
TGGGGGTGGGGGGGGTGGAGGGGACCAGGCACAAACGAGTCAGGACACACACAACCGAGCCCTCGCAGGCTCCCAGCCGGTGTGGACGGCGGCGCAGCAGACAGGCCCACGGCCACCTGACAGATGGAGCCGGCAGTCGCGGGAACTCAGCACCCAGGCCCAGCCTCTCTCCACCCGTGGACGCTGTGCCCGGTACAGCCAGGCCGGACACATGGATGTGCAGGGAGGAGGCTCAAAGGACGGGGGCAGCCTGGCGGGAGGAATGGGGTGCTGGAGGCCACCCAGCTGCGGGACCCAGATCCCTGCCCTGCAAGGATGTCAGCACTGGCCTGAGCCCACAACAGACCAGGGCAGAAACAGAACCCACACACCAGCCACAGGAGTCCCAGAAAACAAGCCAAGCTCGGGCTGAGCACCTGGGCCCCCGCCCCACTGGCCCGGCCCCTCTGCCGCCCCAGAGAGCTCCTCGGCCGGCCCCCCTGGAGCCCCTCCTCCGCTCCAGGCCTGGCAAAGGCCGTGGCTTCCCCTGGGGGGCTCTTCTAGCCCCATCTCAGACTCCCACGCCCTCACACCGCCACCCAGCCCGCCCGAGCCCCCAAGGCCTGTGGCTGCACTCACCACCCCAGCCCAGCCCATCTGACCCTTCCCAGGTCTTTCTACTGTGCCCCTAAACAGGAGGGTACACCACAGGCCTCCAGACCCCCTGACGTGACACACCTTCCCTCACCAGGGGTCAGGCAAAGCTGGGCCTGGGGCCCAGCAGATGACTCACCCCCTTTCCTTCTCCGAATGGAGGCTTGGAATCAAGAAACAGAGTAAACGGGGTGAGAGGCAGACTCTGTCCCCCGGCACCTGGGCCCCACCCCCGACTCCCACTCCCCTCCCCCGCGCCCCACCCAGCCTGTACCCCCGTCAGGTCGTGAGCAGCACATCCACCCAAACACCGAGCTGGCACAGGAAATTCAAGGTGGGAACACGAGCAGGGACAATGCTGTGTGCACGCAGACACACATGCTCACACACACATGCTTGTATACATCCACACACGGGCAGACATGCGCACGTGAACGCACGACTACGTCGTCCTTGGCTGAATCAAACGTCTGTTCAGGNAAACACCGAGCTGGCACAGGAAATTCAAGGTGGGAACACGAGCAGGGACAATGCTGTGTGCACGCAGACACACATGCTCACACACACATGCTTGTATACATCCACACACGGGCAGACATGCGCACGTGAACGCACGACTACGTCGTCCTTGGCTGAATCAAACGTCTGTTCAGGAAAAGGGCCACACCTCATAAACCCACTTCAGAGGCCACCAGTGGTGCAAGGGTCGCCCATGAGCATTCCTGAGCTATGTTTCCAAAATGGGCAGGTCAGTGTCTCTGCCAGGCCACAGCCAGGCAGGGGGCACCCCCGGCACGGCAGCGGCCCTGACACTCTCAACCCCAAAGAGAAAGGAGCCCGGCAGCTCCAGGCTTCTTATGAGACAGGATGAACCGGAGGTGCTCTGGCCCCTCGGGGCCCCGCTGGCCTCTACTGCCCCAGGATGCCCGGGGCCGGAGCTATGCGCTGAGCACGCAATGACTGAGAGGTCCTGCCCGCCCCCCTCCTCCCCCTCCTTGCTTCTTCTCACAGGAGAGTCCCTACCCAACCCCTTCCTCTTAACCCAACTTCCGTCAGCCTCCTCAGCCCCCTCTGCTGGGACACCACCCCCAGGACACACCTCCTTCCTCTTCCTCCTGAGGACCCTCTGAACAGCAAGTTGCCACCTGGCCTGAGCCCCATCCTTGCCCCCTGCTTCTTCTGTGGCCTCACATTTTCATTTTTGTCCACGTGTTCAGGTCCTCGTCTGAACAGATTGCAGGACGCCTAAGGGCCCTATCCAACCTTGATGTTGGGACATAAACGTAGTGTGTTTATGCTGGCCAGGAACCCACGGGTCTTATTTCTACCTTTTAAAGGTGCAGTGAATCATAGGATGATTACTTAGGCACCTGAGAAGACCCTGATGCCAGCCTGGCTTTCTCAAACCATAAGTGTCAGGAGAAGGCACACGTGGGCTGGCTCCCCAGAACAACTGTCTTGGGGGCAGCAGTGGTCTTCCTGTGCTCCTGGCCACCCAGGCCCTTCTCACAACAGAAGGGCTTGGGTCCAGTTCAGCTAAAACTGCGACCCCTCACTCAGCAGTGTGCATGGAGGCTCTGTGCGGAGCTGTCCCTTCCCCTTCCCCACACTCTGTTCAGGAAAAGCTGGTGGAAGGATCTGACCTCAGACCGCAACAGTGAGTCCCTTCCCTCTGGAAGACGGGCTGTGGAGCAACCCTGCCAGAAGGCAGCAGAGGAAATACCCAGACCACAGAAGAGGGAGGTCTTCTTCCACGCACTGGTCTCTGCAGACAGAAGCAGCCCAGAAAGCTAAAGGCAGTTCTGTTTCTGCAGGTCAGAGGCCCTGAGTCCCTGGGTGACAGGCTGTCCAAGCACCTCTTTGTGCAAAGCGGGAAGGATCCCTTCTGAACGTGCAGCTGAACAAGGCCTCTGGCAGGAGACTTCTGGTAACCACCCACCAGAGCCTAGTGTGGGGTCTAGCCATATCCACTGCCGACTGGCATCGGTCTATCGATCGGTTTGGAGCCTCAATCAGTGTGATGGATCAGCTCCCCATGACTAGTCTCAGAGCCCTGTGAGCCTGGGGCCCAGAGTCTGCCCTCTTCTCTCCCTTACTCTTAACAGAGGAGTTTACTGGACACAGAATTCCAGGTGGAAAAGCATTCTGACTCAAGACTTTGAAGTTACTGTCCCACTGGCTTCCAGAATCTGCTGTTGCTGACGACGATTCTGCTGTCAGTCCGACCCCTGTCCCTTTCTAACTCATCACTCTCTGGCAGCTAAGGTTTTCCTTCTCATCTGTGCTGCTGTGAATGCTTACTACCAGAGGAAGTTTTGTTTTCACTTCACTGCTTCAGACTTAGACTCCTGCCAACTGGATTCTCATGTCCTTGTTCGATCTTAGAAAATTCTCAGTCGTCCTTTCTTCAAATGCTGCCTCTCCCTCCATCCTGTCACCCTTTCCCTCTGGGACTGTACTGAGGCTGTCGGGTTCGGCCTCCACATCTCTTTCTGCTCTTTGGTAGCTTCCATCTCCGTATCTTTCTGTGCTGAATTTGGGGTAATCTCAGATTCATCATTTAATTCATAGTTGCGTCCTTCGGGTAGCTCAGTATACTGTCCCCAGGCACGGGCTTTTAAAATCTCAGCGGCTAAACTGTTTCAGGAGCAGTTCTCCAGGAACCCTCTTAAACTCTGCTTACTCTCCTCACCGTGCCGCTCTTGTCTTACGAGTTGCTTTAAACTCGGTGCTCACACAGCTCGCCTTGTCTCTTTCACATTTCCCTATGATTCCTAGCTCTTCTGATGCTAATTCCAGTTTGGGGCTTGGTTTTAGCTTCTCCACATCTCTCGGGTTCTGTAGGGGCACCAGAGCCCTGATCCCTTGCCCTCAGGATCTGTATCTGTCCCAAGACCTCATGGATTATGGAAGCATTAGCTTCCTCTCACACTCTTGGCTCTGATTTCTCTCTTCATTGTTGAGAACTGGGAAGTTCCTCTCCCTTCATTTTGAGTTGGCTGTGTATTTTTTAGTTTTGCTTTACTCAGAATCTTTATGGGGAAGACGGTCCTGGCCAGTCAGCTCTATCTGTCTTGGTGGCTGTCCCCTCCACTGAACCAGACTGCAGTCAAGAGCCCCTGCTTGGAAGGGGGCGGCTCAGCAAAGCACTGGGTCAGGGGTCAGTCCATGAGGAGAGTCGGAAGTAATGTTAGGGACAGGTAAGGGCCCTCTCTGTGGCTGGGGCAGAGCCAAGCCTGAGACCAGGGTGGGGCTCAGTCTAGAGCCATGACAAAGGCCCTTCCTGCGCCCGGCACTGGGTCACAGCTCATCTTAGGGCCAGAGTCAGGGTCCTTCAATGGCTGGAACCAGACTAGGACTGAGTCCAGATTATAGAAGGACAGAGCATGTTAGCAGTCATGTATGCTGGAACACGCCATGATAAAGATATTCCTGGTCATGTAAGTCACGGCATGACCACTACTAACTGCCCGTGTGTCAGGACATGGTCCTGTGTACCTGCACACGCCAGTGATGAGGCTACTGCACACGCCAGGGATGAGGCTACTGACGCCATCCTGGGACCGCGGCCCCCACATGCCCATCAAAGCCCCAGCACACTTTTCTTTGCCTCCGGCCACTCCTGAGGGCCTGCTCCATCACTGTTCCAGCAATGCTCACACGGCCCTGTGAGGTCGGCAGCTCACTGTAGCCACCCTGCTTAGCGGATGCGTAAGTAGGTGCTAAGAGGGCCAGGGAGGCACAGAGCTCACAGGCAGCGCCTGGAAGAGAGCTCAGGGCCCCTGTTCTCACCTGGATGGAGTGAAGGAGCACAGTCGCACCGGAGGCGTGGGGGGCCGGGCAGCGCGTGCACCTGCAGGCCAGCACACAGGCGGCCAGGCCCTGCTCCCCAACCCCAGGCCTGGGCGCCCCGGGTCCGTCTCCAGCCCTGTCACCCTGCTGCTCAGCCCCCAGTCCAGCCACACGCCGCCTCCCTCTTCAGCCCAGCTCCCCGACCCCTCCAGCACCCACGCATCTACCTCGGACCCCTCCACACATCCGTCTGTCCGTCCGTCCTCCCTCTGTCTCTGCCTGCGTCTGGCCAGCTCCCGCCCCGGCCCCCGGCCCGGGCCGTCTGCCCCCACCTGCCCCGCCGCTCACCAAGCTCCTCCAGCTCTGCTGTCATGGACTTGGAGCGCAGGGTCAGCGTCGTGCTGGGGGCTCTCTTCGGGGGCGGCGGGGCTGCAAAGAAGAGGGAGGCCTTGGACCTCCTGTCCAGCAGCAGGCAGCGTGGCGCGGCCAGCTGCAGGTGCCGCCTGCGCTCCACCGCCTGGATCTCCTCGTACTCCCGGGAGGACGAGTCACACTGAGCCAGGATCTTGTTGAGGCTGCGGCTGGATGCAAACTTCTTCATGGTGCTGGGAGCTCGGCGGGGCTGAAGGTCAGGCTGGGCCAGGGCCGCCGGGGCCTCGGGAGGCGGTCAGGGCCCCAGGGAGCTCCCAGGCCGGCCGGCCCCGGCCCGGGACCCAGGCTGCAGTTTCAAGGGCTGAGCAGGGGACCCCAGAGCCATGGGGTGGGGGCTGGGAGAGGTCTCCCGCGAGCCGGGCTCCTGCCGCTCCAGGGCTCCCCCAGGCCCCGGAGGCCACTGCCCCTCTGGGGGCCGGGGTGCGGGCAGCCAGGCCAGGGCCTGGGCAGGGGCGGCGGGCGGCACAGCCCGGGCGGCGCCGGCGCGGGGAGAAGACGCTTTTCCTGTTCCCGCAGGTGCCGCCTCCCCCTTCCCTCCGACAATAAGCGGCGGCGGCGGCGGCAGCGTCAACCTCACAGTTGCCATGGCAACCCCGGCCTCCAGGCAGCTGCTGACAGCGTTGGGAAGGAGGGCTCTTCCATGCCAGGGGCTGGGGGGCACCGGGAAGGACGGGGCAGGAATCTTAGGAGGGCAACCTGGGGTCAGGGGTCAGAAGCTGGGGCAGGGATGGCTGTCTGACGTCAGGGATGGGTGCCCAGGCCATGCACGTGGGTGTTCACCTAGGTTCAGGGCCCTGAGGTCAGCAGTCTGGGCTGCGGAGAGGAGAGGAGCATGGGCCCGGGGTCAAAGGTCTAAGGTCAGGGGACAGAAGGGGAACCCAACACTCACCTCTGCGTCGAGCGCCATCCTCCTCCGGCTTCCTGGTCACTGACACCACCTTCATGACGAGGCGGTTCCCGCCCTGGCGGATCAGGGCCACGACCTGCTTGTGTCCAACTTTCACCACGTTCACACCATTCACCTGCGAAGGCCAGGGCCGGGGTGGGAGTCCAGTGAGGCCTCCCGGGCTTGGAGGCCGGTACCCACGGGCTCACGGGGAAGGCCCAGCCTCACCTCGATGAGGAAGTCTCCCGTGCGCAGCCCTGCCCTCCAGGCCACGCCCTCCACATCCACCGACTCGAGGTATTGGAGCGCAGGGAAGGCCGGCGTGGGTGTGAACTCCTCGATGGGAGTCTCTGCTGTGGGGCAGGGCGGGGGCGGTCAACGGGGGCGCCGCCAGGGCAGTCCTCCCGTGCCAGCCCGGGGCCGGACGGCCGCACACAGGGCTGCCCAGGGCAAGAAGAGCCGGCCCAGCAATCCGGACGCACCCCTCTGAGAGGCCCCCCCCACACCCCACCAGAAAGGCCCCTACTCCATCAGACATCCTCAGCAGAGGCTGCGAAAATCGGGGAGGAAACAGGACTGCTGCCTCCTGCCAACATCCCAAACCCAGAACAGAGTCACGGCGGTGGGCAGACAGGAAGGGAGCGGGCAGTGGGGGAGCAGGGGCAGAGGCCTGGCAGGAGGTGAGTGTCGCCAGCGGGACACGGCCCTGGCCATTACCTTTGGCCCCCCGGAGCACAAAACCAAAGCCTTCGTGGTCCCGTTTCTGCAGGACAGCCACCTTGTCGTCAATGACATAGTCACTGATGAAGGAAATGGAGAGGTGAGAAGAACCCTGCTGCACGCCCTTGGGTCAGGCCGACCCCCACGTGCCCCAGACAGGGTCCATGGGCAGCGCCCGCCCTGGGACTCGTCCCGGGACTGACTGCGGAGGCAGCAGACGCACAGGGTGGGCACCACCCCACCCCGCTGACTGCTTCCCCCCGGGCCTCCCCCCGTCTGGCCCCATCGCCTGCCACCCCACCTGCCCCTTCTGTACCTGTGTGCAGAGAGGCTGTCGTAGGAGCCCACCGTGTAGTGGCGGAAAAGTCTCTTTGTCCGGTCCTCCCGGGTTTCTGAGGGGAGGTTGAGGAGCTGATGGAGGGTCTGACCCTCCAACTGGCCTGAACCCCCCTCACCTGTGCGGGCCACCAGCCTCTGCCCACACACATGCCCCTGGCCTGGCTGTGCCCACATGGGAATAGGGGTCCAAAGCCTGGGGTACTGGGCCCAGCAGTCCTAAGGTAAGAAGGCTGAGGGGACCATGCAGGAAAGGGTCCAGGGTCCAGAATGGGCAGGGGCTGTGGCTCACCCTTCTCCTGAGGGGCTGCAGAGAGCAGACCAAACAAGGCCAGGGGAGCCAGGGAGAGCCAACAAGCCCCGCAACTCAGGGCAGAGAAGGCGAGCACGCGCTCGCGAGCAGCCCGGAGCCGCGTCCGAGCGCTGTGTCCAGACAGGCGTGTGTCTGTGTGGCCTGCAGTCACGTGCAGCTGCTGTGCTCACACGCGTGGCTGTGCATGTGCATGTGTGTGTGCAAATGCAGGTGCCACGCTACATACTCACGCTCTGGCATGGAGGCAGCCTTGTGCAGCCAGTGTCCCTCACCACAGGGATGCTCACCCTCACGGGGCTTTTGCTCGGGACCGTTTCTCCGAGTGGGCAGGGAGGGGTCCAGGTTTGGGGGGTGGCCCCCCTGCCTGCTCTCACTGTCCCCCACAGAGCTTTACCCCATCATGGTCTCCCTGCAGAGCTGGCCAGCTACCTGCTACCCCAGCTCGGCCTTGCTGATGTCCTGCAAGCCAAGAGGTCCCAGGCCACACCTCCAGCCACAACCGCCCTGCTCCAGACTGACTTCTCCCACGGCCTGCGCGCTGGACTCTCCAGTGCCCGTGCACCCACTCCTGCCTCCAGCTTCCCAGGGCCTCTGCTCCAGCTCTGCAGCTCCACCACCTCAAATGCCATCCCTCAGCTCCTCCCTGCCTCTCTACCAGCTCAGCATTTCTCAAGATTAACTTATTCATTAGAGAAGTACGTCCTGAGCTCCTACTACGCACCAGGCCCTGCGAATACAGCAGAGAACAGAAGCCTCTACGCTGCGCAGTGCAGCCTAAACTGTACAGCTGAGGAGACAGAGGAGTCCAGAGCCAGGCACACACAGAACATGCCAAAGGCTGGCGCGCAGAAAGAAGTGAGNTCAGGCCGACCCCCACGTGCCCCAGACAGGGTCCATGGGCAGCGCCCGCCCTGGGACTCGTCCCGGGACTGACTGCGGAGGCAGCAGACGCACAGGGTGGGCACCACCCCACCCCGCTGACTGCTTCCCCCCGGGCCTCCCCCCGTCTGGCCCCATCGCCTGCCACCCCACCTGCCCCTTCTGTACCTGTGTGCAGAGAGGCTGTCGTAGGAGCCCACCGTGTAGTGGCGGAAAAGTCTCTTTGTCCGGTCCTCCCGGGTTTCTGAGGGGAGGTTGAGGAGCTGATGGAGGGTCTGACCCTCCAACTGGCCTGAACCCCCCTCACCTGTGCGGGCCACCAGCCTCTGCCCACACACATGCCCCTGGCCTGGCTGTGCCCACATGGGAATAGGGGTCCAAAGCCTGGGGTACTGGGCCCAGCAGTCCTAAGGTAAGAAGGCTGAGGGGACCATGCAGGAAAGGGTCCAGGGTCCAGAATGGGCAGGGGCTGTGGCTCACCCTTCTCCTGAGGGGCTGCAGAGAGCAGACCAAACAAGGCCAGGGGAGCCAGGGAGAGCCAACAAGCCCCGCAACTCAGGGCAGAGAAGGCGAGCACGCGCTCGCGAGCAGCCCGGAGCCGCGTCCGAGCGCTGTGTCCAGACAGGCGTGTGTCTGTGTGGCCTGCAGTCACGTGCAGCTGCTGTGCTCACACGCGTGGCTGTGCGTGTGCATGTGTGTGTGCAAATGCAGGTGCCACGCTACATACTCAAGCTCTGGCATGGAGGCAGCCTTGTGCAGCCAGTGTCCCTCACCACAGGGATGCTCACCCTCACGGGGCTTTTGCTCGGGACCGTTTCTCCGAGTGGGCAGGGAGGGGTCCAGGTTTGGGGGGTGGCCCCCCTGCCTGCTCTCACTGTCCCCCACAGAGCTTTACCCCATCATGGTCTCCCTGCAGAGCTGGCCAGCTACCTGCTACCCCAGCTCGGCCTTGCTGATGTCCTGCAAGCCAAGAGGTCCCAGGCCACACCTCCAGCCACAACCGCCCTGCTCCAGACTGACTTCTCCCACGGCCTGCGCGCTGGACTCTCCAGTGCCCGTGCACCCACTCCTGCCTCCAGCTTCCCAGGGCCTCTGCTCCAGCTCTGCAGCTCCACCACCTCAAATGCCATCCCTCAGCTCCTCCCTGCCTCTCTACCAGCTCAGCATTTCTCAAGATTAACTTATTCGTTAGAGAAGTACGTCCTGAGCTCCTACTACGCACCAGGCCCTGCGAATATAGCAGAGAACAGAAGCCTCTACGCTGCTCAGTGCAGCCTAAACTGTACAGCTGAGGAGACAGAGGAGTCCAGAGCCAGGCACACACAGAACATGCCAAAGGCTGGCGCGCAGAAAGAAGTGAGTAGGGGGGGACACGGCAGCTCTAGGGGCCACGTGAAGACCTCACCGTGAAGGGAACTTTGAACAAAGGAAAGCGGGCATGGGGAGCATCTCTTCATGTGGGTAAAGGGCCTTCCAGGGGTGTTCAGGGCAGAGGCACATGCTGGGTGCCAGCTCGGGGTTTTCAAGTGACAGTGAGCAGCCTGGACAGCTGGGCAGAGGAGTCACAGACAGCAGTGGGGAAGGCGAGCTGAGAGGGAACCGCGGTTCTGACGGCCGGTCTCCTCCACTGACTGTGAGCTCCCTGCAGGCAGGAGCTGTGCCGCGTTTATTTCTGCAATCCATACCAGGCCTTCCAATTGCTAACTGGGAGGGCAAAGCGGTAGAGAGCTGACTGGCTGGCTGGGGGACGGCTGGCTGGCCCAAGGGACAGACAGGCTGGGTCAAACGGTAAACGCATATATGAGTGGATGGAGGGAGAGCGCAGGGTGAGGGCTGGCTGGGGGGTTCCTGGATGAGCAGCTGGACGGCAGGATGGGTGGGTGAGTCAAAGGACAGAAGGAGCAGTGGCGGGACCGGAAGACTCGATCGTGTTACCGTCAGAAGACAGATGTCGGGAAGAGCACCAATCTGGATTTCAGAATCCACAGATGTCGGGAAAAGCACCTATCGGGATTTCAGCACCCTACTGCTAGCTTGTGTGACTCTCTGCACGTCAACAGTCCCTCCTGGCCCTCCTTACAGAGTGGGACAATTCACCTTGGAGGCCCCCTCGGCTCTGACGGCCTGTAGTTTTATCTCACTGGCTCCCTCCCAAGCACTCGAGCCTCTCTCCCCTCTGCAGCACACCTGCTTCCACCACCCTGCTGACCCCAAAGCCAGGCCTCGCCCAGCTCCGGGGGGCCAGACCGCTCTCCCCTCCACTGCACCGATCTCCACGCTGACCCAACTCTGGAAATGTTCACAGTGCCTGCCTGCAGAAGGACCACTCCCACCCCCCCCAAAAAAAAGAACCTCTGCAAATCACTGGCCTCTTATTTTTATATTTATCGACCAAACACGGTACATTTATTACATAACGCAAATTCATTTTCCAGTTTTATTAATCAGGCACGTAAAAGCCAGCTAAAATGAAAACACACCGCATAGTCGCCCAAGTACTGGAAGGAAAAGAGGAGGGGCAGGAGCCAGCAGGGCCACAGCTCGGGGTCCCACACCAGCCGCCAGAACACCCAGGGCCGCCCCGCCCTGCCCCCCCAGCTCAGCCTTCCTGCCTGCACCTGCTGGCTTCACCCAGACCGGCACCGTGGGAGCCACGCTCTGCGGACCACGGGTGCCGCCTGGCCCACACGTGTTGGCAGTGTCCCCTCCTTGGCCTCAAAGTCCCTGCTCCAGTCTCAGAAACAGATCCTTCTTTGGATCTGGGCCTGTTGGAAGCAGGTTTGTGTTCCTGGGCCGCCCTCTCACCTCTGGCAGAACTCAGCCCTTGGGTCCCAGACCAGAGACTCTGTCCAGAGCAGCTGGGCCAGGCCTGCAGGTGAGGACAGAAGTGATTCCCACCCGCCAGTGGGCAGCCTGGCAGGCCTGTCTCCCTGCCAACCTATGAAACGCTCCCACCTACCCAGTACCTTCTGACACCTTCCGACTGCGCAGGACAGAGCCCCAGCTCTCGTCCAGGGGCCCCACCATTGCCCAGAGGCCTACAGCCCCCTCAGCAGGCTATTCTGTGTCCTCTCCCTTCTCTAGAACCCAGGCCCAGCCCGGCCGCACCCCCCCACACACCCCGCTCCATCTCCTAAATGAATCCTAAATAAACAGCACAATCGGGACAGCAACCCCCTCCCCCAGACTTCTCCTCCTATGACACCACCAGGAACTCACGCCCCTGGTCCCAGGACCCCTGCCTCCAGCCCCGCCCCTGCCCCATTCAGGCTCACTCACCCTGGAGCCGTGCAGCGTGGCGGCTACAGCACAGACCCTGCAGCGCACTGCCTACGCTGCAGACAAGACTGCCCCTTGGACTGGAACCCATCCTCCTAGAGAGGGACTAACAACTGTCCCCACCTCCCAGGCCTGCTGGGAGGAACCGGTGAATTCTTCGATGTCAAAGAGCGAAAAACCACTCCAGGCATCCTGACGCTGCTCGGAGCACGCTGGGCGCCAGCACGGGCAGATGAGCGGGCCACGCCACACTCTGGCCGACAGGCTCCGCCTCACCCCGTCCGCTGACCCCCTGGCGGGCCCAGCCACCCTTCCCGGCTCTGCTTTAAAGCCCTCTCTGACTCCTTCAACCAACTTAGGGAGCCTCCCTGGGCTCACGCCATCACAGTCACACCACAACATGCCTGCTGGAGCACGGTGCACACCTGCTCCTCGCTCGGCACAGAGCCAGCCCCTGTGATCCCAGCTCCCAGCACAGCACCCAGCACATGCCAAGCACCTAAGAAACATCAGCTGTTCTCAGACTCTGAGTCCATTCCAGACCTCTCTCCCTTCCTCCCCAGCTTCAGACTCAGCTCCAGCTGCCCCTGGACCCACACAGCTCTCAAAGCAGAACCTTCGTTCCCCACCCTATGGGGGAGCAGAGGGCTCCTCCCTAGGCAGGTCTGGAGGCTTCCTCCCGCCTCTCCTATCCACAGTTGGCACCAGCGCCCAAACTGCTGAAATCATTTCCACCTCAACACACCACCCCACCTGCCCACCCTGGGAAGACTAGAGGGGGGTATGTCCCTTCCAGGCTCCTAGCCACAATGCGAGCCATCAGAGCAAGGTGGTGAACAGCCAAGGGTAAGAGTAAAGAATCCTGCCCAAGAGTGGATCAGCAGCACGTTCCAGCCAGGGCGGAGGCCCAGGCCACACAGGGTGGGCTGCCCTGGGGAAATCCTCAACCCAGGATAAGGAAGCACGGCAACGCTGGGTCTGAGCCCCTCGAGTGCAGAAAGACAGATGAGCGCACCCTGGGTCCAGACGCACCATTAGTGACCACCACGAGCCACCACTCAGGAGGGGGCTCCCCTGTCCCACCAGCTCTTGGGGCCAGAAATACCTGTGGGTTGAGAGGCCTCCAGGGCTTGCAGTCAGCTCTGGCTGGGGTTTGAAAGGGTCAGTCTCTCCTTTCTACTAGCAAGATCACCTCAGATCCCAGCACCCAGAGGGCTCCTTCCTAGAGGTGCAGGTGGCCAGCTGGGTCACACGGAGGCTGCTCACCAGCTCCAGGAGCCACAGCCTTTGCGCCCATGTCCTCCCTGCCGGCTAAGGATACAGTAGTCCCCACCTGCTGTCTTTAGACCATCCTGGCCCTGGGGCACCCATGACAGCCCCTCTGGGCCCAGCTGGCCTCGTTTCCTCTTGGCTGGCCCAGGCCTCCCTGCACTGCCCACTTGGACAATCTGTCCACTTTGGAATGACGCCTCTTTTCTCACACTGACCTCTTTACTTGCTTGCCAGCCACACAGCAGTCACACACTGCAAGTACCCAGCGTTGATGGGAGAACCTTGTCTGGGGAGGTTTGTGGTCACGAGAGCCTCATGGGGATCGCAGACTGGTGCCCATTCACACGAGTACATCCTGTGGGCATGCCACAAGTGTCTCCGCGGCTGCCCAGGGTCCAGATGCACACGTGTGTGTTGGTAAGTGTGGGCAAGGTGGCATGTCTGCCATGTACACGAGTTTGCACCTACTTCTGTGTGTTTGAATTTGTTCTAGTCTTTTCTCTGTGCATATAATCTGGATTTGCCTCCAAGCAAGCACAATGGGAAGCTGGAAGAGGAGGGCCCCTCAGGAGCCATCCAGGGAAGCAGGGGTCACTCACCGTGCCGGGCGTCATACTGCCTCATCTGCACCTCCTCCACGCAGTCAGCCGGGAACCAGCCCGTGCGGCCTTTCACGGTCCCCTCCCAAAAGCCGCCCTCCCCAATGCTGAGCACTGGGGGGACAGAAGCCGGACAGGCTGTCAGGGCGGAGGGCGCAGCCAGAGCCCACGTGGCCGCCCTCACCCCCGACCAGCATCTCCACTATCGCCACCCAACCTCCCCGTCTCTCTCCTTCTCTTCCCGGCCCTCCCTGCATCCTCCTGGCTTTTTCCCTGGGAAAATTTCAGGATCCACACGGAAGAGAGCAAAGAACAGATGGGCACAGCACAGGATGGGCATGTGGGGGCCAAAGAGACGCACAGATGGGCACACCCGGGGGGGACAGGAGGCAGAGGCAGGGGCCACAGTCCTGCTCCTGCCCGCGCTCCTCCCTGCTCCCGAACCAACTCTCCTCCTTGCTCTGGTGCCCATCCCAGGGGTCACTGCCAAGAGCCAAGGGTCACTGTGCTGTGGCCAGGAGATTGGGCTCCATGATGGACCATGGACTGCTGACCAACACGACTGCTTCCTCCTCAGGCTCCCTGGACAGAGGGTACTCATGAGGGGTGGACCCCAGTGATAACAGAGACCCCATAATGGGAGGAGCTTGTCACGGCACAGGGTCCCCTCATTACAGACTCCCACAGAACTGGCAGAGAATTCCACATATCACAAGCGTTTCCAGTGAAGAAAGTCCCAGAAGTGACACAGGAACCCCATAATTCAAGGAAGCTCTGTAACAGGATAGGGTCCTACGAACATGAGAACCCCACCACCAGCAGCCCCCAGAGCGACACAGAAACACCCCGCAGGGAGAGGAGCCCCTGTGGTGACATTCTGGGGAGCCCAAGATGACAGAGGGTGGAGAGAAGCCCCACGGCAGGAGCTCCGTGAAGACAAACAGCCCTCCCCGCACGGTGACACAAGGGATCCCCCGTGGCACACACATCCCACAGCGACCGCGGCGGCTCAGAGTTCCCGGGGACGCCCTGATGACAGACCCTCCGCGGCCGCCGAGAACGCCCGCGAGCCCCGGGAGGCCCGGCGCCGCGCCCCCCGCGACCCCGCCCCCCGCGCCCCCTCA
>SJYA01004699.1:15839-30031 GCA_006410615.1 Neotragus moschatus
CCCGCCAGCGCCCGAGCCGCGCCCGCTCAGGGCTCCGGGGCCGCGGGGCTGCGCTCCCGGGCGCGCCGGGCTCGCTCCATGCCGCGGCCGCTCCGCGCGCCCCGCCTCCTCCGCGGCCCGGCTCCTCCCTCTGCGGGCGGCGGGCCGGGCTCCCTCCTCTCCCCCTGCGGCCCGGTCGCCGCGGCCCGGACGCGGGAGAGGCCACCGGGCCGAGGAGGACTAACGGTGAGCGGAGGGGAAGGCTGGGGAGGGGTCGGTCCGACGGAGGAGCGCGGGGACACCGGGAGGCGAGGCCGGCCAGGAGAGGAAGTCCGAAGGGGCTTCGGACCAGAGAAGAGCGTCTCAGAACCTGTTCAGGGTTCGCCTAGCCTCCAGGAGGGGCTCCCCCGGCGGGTCCGCGCCCCCCTCCAGCTAGGGCCTCGGCCACCTCACACCGTGGCCGCCGCGAGTGCTGGGCGCCCGAATCCCCCTCTGGACCTGGGTCCTCTCCTCCCGGACATCCGCCTCGGATGCTCATGCCCTCTCCACGCTGACCGCCTGGGCACCAAGCCCGAGGCCTCAGCCCTCAGCCTTCGCCTGCTCAGAGGCCTGCGCTGGCTCCCTGGCACCTGGGCGGACCACGTCCACAGTCTTCGCCAATAGCCGGGCTCTCGGAGGCGAGAGTTAGGGGCACTTCAGTAATACGGCTGGTGCCTTCCTTTCTCTGTCCTGGCCTTCCCAGCACCTCAACTATCCCACTCCTGCTCGTCCAGCCAACTGTGAGGTTTCCGCTCAGCTTCCAACACAGCCTTCTCTGCCCTGCTCTGTGATGCGGCTGCGGACTCGGACACTGCAGGCCAGGCTGTGCCAAGAGGGGGCGCCACCTCCCCCACCTCTATGCCACCCCCACCGACAGCAGCTCAAACTCAAGACACTTCCTCTCCTGCAGCCAAAGGTGGTCTCCCACTAAGGCCCTCTCCCTCCAGAGTGCGCCAGACTTCCTCAGCCCCGTCTTGGCCGCTCTCTGGGAGGCTCCCTTACCTGGATCACTCCCCACTTAGTTGCTTCTGAGCCCTGGGCCCCCGCTGTCAGTGTCCTGAGACTTTTAGAACTCCCTGCTATCAGCCCCCACCACAGTTGGCACCCTAGGCACCGACCAAATGTTTGTTGAAAAAAGAGTAATAAAAATTCTATTCTCCCCACACAGCAGTCAGCTGCAGCCCCACCCAGAGCAAGTCTTAGTTTGTGTTTGCTAAAAGGATGAGTGAATATACAAAAACCAAATGAAAGCAGGGCTTCCACACAGCTCCAACTCAGGAGCAGCCTCTGCAGAACTGAACCGTCCCAAAGCTTGGTCTTTTAGCCACAGGGCTATGCAAAATTTGGGGGGGAGAAACGAAGTGACTTGGGCAGGACAAATAGCCTTGCAGTCTGGGTAGGGACGCAGAAAGACAGAGAAGACGTCACAGGTCAAGGCTGTATGAGCAGGGACAACAGCAGAGGAAGAAATGGCCTCATAAGCTCCTGTTGCACCCCAAGCCCTCTGCGGGACGCTCACACGTAGCAAGTCTGGGAATCAGGTCTACCTGGGGGCAAGTGAAGCTGCTTCCTAGCTCTGTGGCCTTAGCCAAGTCATTTACCCGGCCCGAGAGCGAGGGCCCTCATCTGTAAAGGAGGGCACAGCCTCAGATAAGGCCAAGGTTAAGTGAGAGGATACACTCTATGCTGCTCAGCCCAGCTGTCACTGTGAAAACAAAGTGCTGTTTATGTAACTCTCTCATCCAACATGTCTCCGGAGCACCTTCTATGTGACTGGCTCTGGGGCAACTGCAGCTCCTGCCTTGAAGGTGTGGGGAGGGGAGAGGCCTTAATCAGCAGCGCTGGCTTGTCCTGTGGGCCAGGGGTCCAAGTAGGGAGCCTTCACTGCCAGGCTCCAGAAGGCTTCCCAAAGGCAATGTTTTGGGTAGAATCAGTCACGCCCAACTGATGAGAAACCCAGGCACAGAGTGGCTCGCTAATGTGCCCAAGCCCACACAGGCAGCAGGTGCAAGCAGTGCTCTGGACTCCGCCCGTCTGTCTGCAGAGCCAGTAACCACCTTTCACTCCCACTGCTCGGCTCAGTGGGCTTCCAGCCCAAGAGTCTAGTGGGGCTCCTGCCCAGGCTTTTTGCTGTAAATCCTGGGAATGACAAGTCCTTGGTTCTCAGGATCCCAGCACTCATGGTGAAGGGTAAAGAGGAGAACCATAGAGGCCAGAGGGGTTGGGGAAACACCAAAACTCTCTTCTGGGAACAGGGTTGGGGTCCGCCTATGGATTTGGAGCCCGCATGGAGAGGACGCACCAGTCCCTAACCTCTTAGCACAGTTCACCCAGCCCTGGCTCATCCCAGCCCTCGTCCTCCTCCCTGGCACAAAGTTTTCTAAACCACAGCTCTGACCAGAGCCTCTCCTCCCAGCGCCCTCCTGCAGCTGCCCACTGCCCTCAGTACAAGTCTGGCTGCAAACAGCTCAGTGTGGAGAGCCTGCCCCAGGACAGGGGACCTCACCGCTTTCCCTTCCCACCCTGGGAGGCCCCCACCGAAACCTCAGCTCATCCCTGCAGAGCCAGGCCTCTGCAGAGAGCAGGCCTCTCCCTGCCACTCACCCACCCCACGCCGGCTCTTCCTGGCTCAGGCCCGCCTCCTCCTACCTGATCTTGCTCTGGCTGCCCCTGCCCGTGGCAGGACTGCTCTCATTCTGCTGGTCCCCATCCCGGTCCCGGTCTTTCTCCTCCTGCAGTCGCTGGAGCAGCAGCTGGTGGGGGAGGCTTCGCAGTGAAGGCCCAGGAGAAGCTGCCGGCTGTACCTCGCCCTTCAGGTTGATGTCACTGGCTGAGCGCTGCAGGGGCCGAGGCGAGGCCAGGGCGCTGGGGCCTGCCAGCCGCCGCCGCTTCGCGTAGCTGGGGGTTTCCCTGAATGGCACTGGGGTGGGGGGAAGGGGAACAGGTGAGACTCCGGCGGCCAGATGAGGGAACCAGCTTCTCCTGGTTTGCCTGGTATCTCCAGATTTCAAAAGTAAAATCCTCTGTCCCAGGGGCTGCCTCAGTCCCAGGCAGAACAGGTCAGTTGATCACCCTATGACTGAAGCTGGGATGGGTGGGAGAGGGCAGGGTCACATACCAAGCTGCCTTTAACTCTAGCTTCAGAGCTGAAAGCCTGCCCTTCCTGTCAGCCAGATGAGGTCTAGGGACTGCTTAGATCTGCTGTGGGAACTGCCCATCTCACAGGCTTCCAGAGAGACAGAAAACCGGCCACGTGTGACAGACCTCACCAGACTACCGCTGTATGGAACTATTTGCAGTTGACTATCACCAGAGAAACTGTGAAAGAGATATTCTAGACCAGGGGTTGGCAAACATCTGTAAAGAATCCTATCATAAACATTTCAAGCTTTGCAAGCCATTCAGTCTCTGTTGCAAGGACTCAGCCCAGACACTGCAGTGTGAAAACAGCCTCAAATAATATATATGAGCAAATAGGTGTGGCTGAGTTCCAATAAAACTTTATTTAAATAGCAGATGGCGATTCAAACACAATCCAACTATATGCTTTTACAAAAGAGTCACTTTGGATCCAAAGACACAAGTAGGCTTAAAATAAAAGGATAAAAGAAAATATTTCATGTAAATAGGAACCCAAAGAGATCTAAGTAGCTACATTAATATCAGACAAAATAGACTTTAAAAGTAAGAGAGAAAGAGGGCATTATATTTGATAAAAGTGTCAACTGTCAACTAGATTAACAATTATTAACAGATATGCAACAAACAGCAAAGCATCAAAATATATAGAAGCAAACATTGATCTATTTGGAGAAATAGACAGCTCTACAATGATATTTAGGACTTCCACACCCTGCTTTCAATAATGGATAGAGCATGTAGAGAGAAGATCAGTAAGGACACAGAAGACCTGACCCACTCAGACCTAACAGACACATACAGGGCACGCCACAGAACAAGGGCAGAATACCCATCATTCTCAAGTGCACGTGCAGTATTCTCCAGGACAGACCATTGGTGAGGTCACCAAAAAAGTCTCAATAAACTTAAAAAGACAGAAATTATACAAAGTGGCTTCTTCAGAGACAACGGAATGAAGCTCAAAATAAATAGCAGGGGGAAAAAACCCTGAAAAATTCCCAAATATGTGAAAACTTAAACAATACTCTTAAACAACCAATATGTCAAAATAGAAATGACAAGAAAAATTGAAAACGCTTTGAGAAAATAAAAACAAAAACACGACATACCAAAACTTAGGAGATGCAGCCAAAGTAGTACTAAAAGGGAAATTTATAGCTGTAACACCTACATTAAAAAGGGAAGTCTCAAAAAAAAAAAAGGCGGGGGGTCTCAAGTCAATAGCCTATTTAAGAAACTGGAAAAAGAGAAGCAAACCAAAGCCAAAGGAAGGGAACAGTAGAGACGACCTGAGATGAACAAAACAGAGATTAGAACAGAGGGAACCAACGGCACCAAAATCTGCTTCTTCCAAAACGTCAGTGAAGTTGACAAACCTCTAACTAGACTAAGGGAAAAATTAGGGAAGGGGGACACAAATGACTGAAAACAGAAGTGAAGACGGAAATGTTGCTCCCTGATGTCACACAGGTAAAAAGGAACATAAGAGAATGCTAAGAATGACTATATGGCAACAAATTAGATAAACTGGACAAGACGGACAAATTTTTAGGAAAATGCAAATCACCAAAACTGACTCAAGAAGAAATAGAGAGTCTAAACAGACCTATAAAAAGCAAGGAGATGGGATCGGTAATCACAAATCTCCCAACAAAGAAAAGTCCAGCATCAGATGGCATCAGTAATGAATTCTACCAAACATTTAAAGAGGAATTAGCAAAATCCTTCTGAAATTCTTCCCAAAAAAACAGAAGAGGAAGGAACACTTTCTAGTGTATTCCATGAGCAATTTTTAAAATGATCAAATAACTTGACATTTCTCCAAAAAAGACACAGAAACATCCAATGAGCACATGAAAAGACGCACCAATAGCGGTTAAGAAAATGCAAATCAAAACCTCAGTGAGATTGCTCCTCACTTGGACGAGAATGGCTACAATTTTTTTTTTAAGGTAATAGCAAGTATTGGTGAGAATTTGAAGAATATGGAATCATCATGCATTTCTGGAGGGAATATAAAATGGTGAAAAACAATTTAGCAGTTCCTCAAAAAATTAAATACAGAACCATCACATGACACAGCAAATAACTGAAGCCAGCGATCAAACAAATACATTCACACGTGTCCAAACAGCAGTGTCCACAAGAGCCGGAGGGTGGAAAGCACTCAGACGTCTACCAAAGGATGAATGGATGCACAAAATGTCGCAAACAGTGGAATATTATTCAGCCCTGAAACCAACGAAGTAGTGACACACCCTGCAGCACGGATTAAGCTGGAAAACATGCTTCAGTTGGTGGAAGGAAGCCAAACACCAAGCGCCGTTCCACTTACATGCAACACCCAGAACAGGAAAATCTATACAGACAGAAAGCATGTTGACGGTTGAGGGGCTGAGGGAGAGGGCAACGTGGAAGAGTTGCTTAATATACACAGAGTCTCCATTTGCGATGATGAAAGTGCTATGGAATTCAATAGAGTTGGTTGTGAATGTCTTAAACACCACTAAATTATTCAACTTAAAATAGTTAATTTCACGTTACGTGAATTAGATCTTAACTGAAATTCAAGTCTCTGATTTTAAAGCCTCGATTAAAACAAGCAGCAGGCAGAAGGCTGGACTTGGCCTGGGCACACTGTTGGCCAAGCCCTATTCTAGACTCTGGTGATGCAGACCAGCGGCCTCACGTCCAGCTCCCTAGAAAATCTCAGGCTCCACCCAGTCCACCAGACCTTCTGAGTCAGAATCGACATTTAACTAGATCCCTGGGTGACTCAAATGTACACCACAAAGTGAGAAGCAGTTTCCTAGGGCACTCTTCAAAAGCAGTCTGGGACAAGTCAGTGAGAAGTGTGCCTCAGAGTGTGTCCACCAGAGCGGGGAGGAGGGCCTGAGGACCCAGAGGCAGCCCAAGGCAGCAGGCGGCTGCTCCCAGGCAGGATCCCTGCTTCTTGCAGGCCAGTCTAGTGGGGGCAGAGGGGGGGGGGGCTGCCAAGAGGCTTCCAGGTGACCTGTCCCTGAAGAGTGACGACAGGGCTCAGCCTACAAGATCCCTCCAGGCGGCTTCGTGCTGGAGGAAAAGGAAGGCTGGCTGGGCAGAGCCTGCCTGCTGCTCCTCCTCCGTGCGCAGGTCCCACCCGGGTCCCCAAGCCGAGGTGAGACGCAACCTCTGACTCCCAGAGGGAGCCTGTGCCGAGGGGAGGGGCGGGGAACAAGGGTGGATCTCTGGATCGCTCTGGTCTGAAGACAGGCTCTGCTATTAATCCCTCTGTGCCTGGGGCTTCCTCCTCTGTAAAAGTGGACTAAGAGCACTCACGCACTGGGGGCTTGTGGAGAGGTTATCATAAATGCTCGGAATATACTCCCCTGTAACTCAGGCGCATCTGGCTGTCACCTGAGCGTACACGGCCTCTGAGCAGGTAAGGGCACGTGGCGAGCAGAGCTGAGCCGACTGTGGGACTAACTGATGTGGCCTCTCAGCTCAGCCACAAATGCGTGACCCCAGCCAGGTGAGCGCACCCTGGATCAGCCAGACAGAAGCTGACAGTGGTGACCACAGGGGCCCCAGCATCTCTGTCCAAAGATGAGGGGCCGCGGAGGCCTTCCTGACTCCCAGCCTGGACCACAGACAAGCCCCACCCTCCCTGCAACCAGCTGGACCAAGGCTACCTGCCAGAGTCCAGACCCATGGAATCGAACGCTGCATAACGTCAGCGGGGGACGAGTAAAGAACCGTAAAAGACTTTATTCTACCTAAGGAAACTGAGGCACAGAAGTCCCAAGCCGCTTTCCCAAGGTGGCATCGCAAGCAGCAGACAGAGCCCCACACGTCCAGAAACCAAGCTGGTCCCAGGCTGACGACCTCCTCCAAGACAAGCAGCAGCCCCAGCCAGACCATCACTGGAGCCCTTGCTCTGCCTCCCAGCCCAGTTCAGACCTCAGGCCTCGCCACAGTTCTCCCCCAAGCAGAACCCGGACCACAAGTGGGCACCACTTCATCAGGTCAGTCACGTGCTCAACACGCATTGGCTGCCGCTGCTGGAGGGAGAGGGTCTGCCCACTGTCACAGACCGCCTACCCTGCTTGGAGAGGGGCTCACAGCCAAGCCTCACTGCCGGCAGGTCTGTTCTGGGGAGCCTATATCTGAAGACTCCTTAAACATGAACTTGACCTTGTCCTAACCGTAGCGTAACATAACCTCACACGAGAACCAACAAGGACTCAGACCCTAGACCAGCCTTGGCCCTTTGCTATCCGCTCTCACTTTGAACTTTGCAAAAATGGAGGCATCAGATACTGCAGTCCCAGCAGAGAGGGGAGCCCGAGAGTCTACGCACCCAGGAGAGCCGTGGGCAGGAAGCCTTGTCCACCCAGGACAGAGGGAGCAGAGACGGGGCTCGCTCCGTGGCCAGGTGGCTGGAAGGGGCAGCCTCTGGCCAGAAAATACTCTTTTCAGGAGGGGAGGCCCACCCCCAGCCACTCCACATGGGGAGGGGAGGCTCAGGATTTGCAGGACAGCTTCCCAGCCAGCCCCACAGGCGATGCTGCCCTGGGAGAGCGGGGCCCAAGGCCTGAGGTTCAGACTGGACAGCAGCTCCTGGGTACCCTCGGGGGCACGTGCTGGGCCCCCCGAAGCACTGGCTGCGGAGCGCTCAGAGCCCCTTGTCCCGAGCCGGCTGCCGCCTTCCCCACACGCACCCCTACCACTGCGCTCTGATTTCTTCACGCAGGCATACAGGCGGTCCTGTCGCGCAAGGAATCGCGCTGTGGGCCACTCACAGTGCCTTGTGCTTCCGGCTGAAGCGAGACACAGGCGTCTGCGGTGGCTCCTCCCCACGCCCCCCAGCGGGCCCTCCACACAGCCCCACAGGAAGACACCTTGACCTAACTCCAACCCTGCTTCCAATCTAAGCCGATCCCTAAGTCCAGAGGGGTAATGATTACGGTTGAGGGCAGGAGGGGAAGGGGACGGCAGAGGATGAGATGGCTGGATGGTACCACCAACTCAATGGATGTGAGTTTGGGTAAACTCCGGGAGTGGTGATGGACAGGGAGGCCTGGCCTGCTGCAGTCCACGGGGTCACAAAGAGTCAGACACGACCGAGCGACTGAGCTGAACTAAACAATTACAACCATACCCTTATCGCTGACCTGACTCACCCCGATCCACAGCCTTCACCTAACCGTGACCCTAAGCTGACCCTCTGTCACCGGCAGAGACCCTCCCCTCAGCACACTCCCTACCCTGCAGGGCCCACTAATGAGGCCACTGGGACCACTTCCAGCTGCACTGGGAGAGTTGGAGGAAAAGGCTCCGGGTTAGGAGCTCCTCTGTAACAACCCCACTCACTCTTGCCCTGTTGGGCCCTGACAACCCCCACAAATCCACATTAGCAGGGCCCTTCGTGGGCAGAACTCACCAACGTCCGAATCTTTGTGGGTCTTGATGACCTCTGCGAGCTCAAAGTTCCCCGCTATGATGGCCACCTGGGGGGGTGGGGGCGGGGGGGAGGAGGGAGGCTCAGCAGCACAGACTCACCTCCCCTCAGCCCTTGGGCTCCCTGAATGCCCAAGCAGGCTCGTCCTCGGCTGGGGGCCCCAGGCTCAGACCTTGGCCCCTGTCTGACCCACTACCCCAGTCTGTGTGGGACTGAGGGGTCTCCTGGGACACAAGACTCTCAGAGCTAAAGCTGGAACACACTGGCCACCCTGCCCATTCTCGGAACGGCCCCTCCACATGCCTGGTCTCCTCACATGACCTGTTAAGGCCCCTGAATGGACAGTCACGGGCCAGGCCTGCTCTCCCCACGTGACCTGTGAAGGCCCCTGATGGGACAGTCACAGACCCCACCTGTTCTCCCCTGGCCCCAGAGCCTTCTGACCCTCCTCTCCTCTCCCTGGAAGGGGGACCGAGGGAGCCGTCCTCAGTGAGCACCCCTCACAAGAGCCAGGCACTGCCCTGGCTCACCCCCTTCCTCCACCTTACCCTGGGACGACCCTGGGCCCACAGCTCCCTCACTGCTTTANCTCCCCTGGCCCCAGAGCCTTCTGACCCTCCTCTCCTCTCCCTGGAAGGGGGACCGAGGGAGCCGTCCTCAGTGAGCACCCCTCACAAGAGCCAGGCACTGCCCTGGCTCACCCCCTTCCTCCACCTTACCCTGGGACGACCCTGGGCCCACAGCTCCCTCACTGCTTTACAGGGAACAGAGCAAGGCCCAGAAAGCCCAAGCCACACAGAGATGGAGAGACGCGCCCCAGGGAGCCCCACGCTCCTGCAGACATCCACGTACCTGGAAGGCTGTCTGGCTGTTATAGTTGCGGACATCCTTGCTGGCTCCACGGAAAAGCAGGACACGGGCACAGCTCTCCTGCGGGAAGATTGGAGGAGGGGTCACGGCTGGGGGCAACACATGCACACACAGGGCCCACGGCGACATGTGCACCACACACACATGCAGAAGGTGGACGAGCACTCGGGCGCAAGTGTGCAGGTCCCAGCCGGCTCAGAGGGCCCGGATGCACACAAGGCCGTGTATGACACACGTGATGCACACACAGACCGCAAGGCCATCCGCTCACTGCAGGAGGAGGAGCACGGGGTCAGACACGCACACACATGCAGTCGCCGTACAGCATCGCCCGCATGCACACGTGTGTGCAGACCGACCTGGTTGTAGAGAGCACAGATGTGCAGGGCTGTGTTCCCAGAGGCGTTCTGAGCCCCCATGTCGGCTCCGTAGAACAGGAGGTGCTCCAAGTGCTGCACGTGCCCGAAGCGGCAGGCCTGGGGGAGGGGCGTCACTGCTGCAGCCCGGCCCCACAGGCTGGCCCCTGCCCCGCACCCCGCGCCCCGTGCCCCGCCCACCTGGTGGACTTCCTGCCAGCCGTTCTCGTCGGTGGTCCCCAGCTGAGCATGGTCGTGCAGGAGCAGCTCGCAGCAGAGGGCATCCCCCCCGCCCAGGGCGCTGTGGTACAAGGGCGTCAGACCACGGCTGTCCTTGTAGTCCGGTGAGGCGCCCAGGTCCAGCAGGGTCTGAGGGCAAGAACCTCAGTATTCATGCCAGGCCAGCCTCTCTCTGCTCCCGGGTCGCACGACGCTCCGGCGAGGGCTGGGCCTGCACTGACCGTCAAGGCGGCCGCGTTCCGCTGGCGCGTGGCGCAGTGCACGGCCGTGAGGCCGTCTCGCGTGCGGAAGTCCAGGTGAGCGCCGCCGTTCTTCAGCACCTTCAGCAGGTCGGTGGCGTCGTCCAGCTGGGCGGCCAGGCTCAGCGGACACTCTGGGTTCAAGGGACAGGCGGAGGTCACAGTCCTGGCCACTGCCAGACCGTGCCCCTCCCTGATCTGCTTCTCACCTCCTGAGTCAGGATCATGGAAATTGGGGTCCAGCCCCTTGTCCAGCAGGCGGGCCACCTTGTCCGTGCTGTGCAGCTGGACGTATTCCATAAACTTCTTCAGGTTCGCCTGGAACAGCCAGCCATCCTGATCAGCCCACGCTTGACAACCAACATCTGACCATCGCCCACGTCGCCCAGGGAACTGCCGTACCCCTCAGTCGGACCCACCAGCCTACACCACAACCTTCTCCCTTTCCTGTGGTACCCTGACCATGCACTCCCACTGCGGCCCCAATCCCAGCTCCACTGGATCCGCATGCTGCTTCAGGTCCTTCCTCGCCCTCCAAGCCCAGCTAAGTGAGTTCCCTCCCTCAGCCTCAGCCTCTGCCCTGGCTTCTCTCCCTGGCCCTGATGCCCCAACCTGTCCAGCTTGGAAAAGCCTGAAGCCATGTGGGCAGGAGCTGGCCAGGGGCAGCGCGCACCCCGCTCCCAAGGTAGCGTGCTCCTTCTCCGGTGCGTCTTCCTCACGAGCTCACCCCACAACAGAGCCCAGCTCCAGGGCCCTCCTCTATTGCCAGGTGCCCCCTCCTGGGGGTGACTCTGACTGCTGTTCCTTCACTCACCCAGTCACACACCAGTGCACTCAGCAAAGCCTCGCTAAGCTCCAGCTGCAGCTACAGTGCTGTCTGCAGCAGGCAAAGTGCCCTGGCCTGAGGCCCCAGGCCCTCCAGAGACAAAATGCATCAGAAATGGGACAAGGGGCCATGGGGACAGCTCCTCGCAAGGGGGCACCCTCCGGGGGGCTAGGACGACGGGATGGGAGGAAGGATGGTCAGAGCTGAGAGGAAAGACCTCGGCCCCACCAGCGTGGGGGGCGGGAGGCTTAGTGTGGAGCTGGGGGCCGGCCAGAGACCAGGCGGGAAACAAGGGGCTGTGGCACGGAGTTGAAACTCATCCTAAAATCAAGTGAGACTCACTGAAAGTCAAGAGTCATTGATGTCCTGCAGGTCACTGAGGTCAGCTTTGGAGGAGAGGTAACTATGGGAGGAATCCAGGGTAATGGGTTATACCGAGACCAGTGAGGGAGTCTCTGCCCAGCCACGGACCCAAGGCAGCAGAGGAGTCTGGCACAGAGCCTCCGGGGTCACAAGGGGGTCACTGGGGCACAGGGGTGAATGTGCAGATCCCTCTCTTACGCCCCAGAGACTGTCAATTAAGTGTCCAGCAAGTAAATGTCCACTGGCCCACAGGAGCCTGGGGTGGGAACTCAGAGAGTCTGCCTATGGAAAGGGCTAGGGTACCCACTCTGCCCCTCCTACATTCAGAGGAGGCAGGGAGGTGACCTCCAAAGAGCATGTGGGGTCAGACCTTCCTAGCAACAGTACCCAAGAGTAAAGACCCCACAGGGAGGCCTAGGATAACAGGGCCCCAGAGTCAGAAGATCTGGGTTCAACCCCAACATCACTGGATGCAGAGCTGTAAGCAAGTCACTTAAACTCTCTGGGACTCAGTATCTTCATCTATGAAATGGGATAATAATTGTTCCTCCCAGAAAAAAAAAAAAATAATGAGATGCCTAATTTCAAGTGCCTCACACTGGCTGACCACTAAGTCCTGGATGCCCTGTTCTCCCCACCCCAACCCAGCTCCCCTCAACAACCACATCCGCTCACGGCGCCCCCGCCAAGACACTGCGCCCTACTGCACTCCACCCCTTAGCCAGGGCCCACCAGAGGGGTCAGCAAGAGTCTGACTTGAGTGGAGCCCATCACCAGACCGACCACCCCAAAGTCATGGTGCCTGGAGTCTGCATCCAGCCCTCTAGTCGCGCCCAACACCCATTCTGGGTCCCTGATGACAGGAGAAAGCGGATTGAGCCAAAGCTGGCCAGCCCAACCAGGCTGGGGTGGCCGTTCTAGGGACAGGGGGAAGTCTCAAGAAGGGAATTTTTCAAGGACATTTTTGACATCACAAAATCCAGCTACCGCTGAGCTAGGGGAGCATGGGCCACGGCGGGGAGGGGACTGGAGGGAGTGCAGAAGGTCAACTGCGAGTAACCTCGCTGTGGCTGCCTCCTTACCTTTGTGTGAAGCTTTGCAAACTGCTTATCATCAATGAGGTTCTGGGCATAAACTCGCCTCTTGTAGCGAAACTGCTCAGGTAAAGACAAGGCAGAAAAAGGCACCCACCTGGACTGAGTAAGTGAAAAGCAGGCACAGAACAGAGTCCTGCCCACTGCTGTGGCCAGGGCCCCACTGCTCATCGCTGCATAACAAAGCTCTGCCGCTGGCCTCACCAGCCTGTGCACACGCCATGGACACAGCCTGCACGGAGGGCAGGTGTGCTGCACGCCCAGTGATCCCTCTGCCTGCTGTGCCCCTCCTGTCTCACCCCCACTCCCAGGGTTCCTTGGCAACCTTAGCCCTCTTCCGAGACCAGGTTCCAGGCCTACTTTCCTAGACACCCCTCTCTGGACAGAACTGTGCCTACCTGCCTGTGCCACCAGGGAGGCCCAGTCAGCTGAGCTCAGCGACCATAAGGCTTGCTCCAAAGCCCACTGCACTTGCCACCCCCACCTCCAAACTGGATCTGGTCCCCTTGCTCACAGGGTGCTCAACGGCCTTTACATCATGAACAGGGGAGCAAACGAGGAAGACTAGTCTGTCCTTAGGACAACTGCACGGGCGGTGGCAGGAAGACAAGACACAGGTGTGCACACAGCCCGCGGCGGGCGCACTCCACGCGGCGCTCTGGGCAGTCACGCCCGCTCACACCGCCTCGCACGTGCTGCTGACCGCGCGCCTGCACGCGGCTCACTCCTCACTCGCCCCGTACGCACTGACTCCCCGCGTCCGTGCCCCTCGCTACCGCGCCCCCTGGAGCTCGGGGCTCTGCCCGTCCCCGGCCGCTGCTCACCTCCAGGTAGGGCAGGGGCGTGTCCAGGTTGGGCGGGTATTCCTGCAGAAGCCGCTCCTCGTCCAGGAACTTGCCGGCGCGGCCCCGGGAGGGCGGCTGGAAGAGCCCGTAGTTGAGCGCGTCCTGGAGGCTGTGGTTGAGGGCGCAGAGCACGCGCTGCTTGGCGGCCCAAACGGGCGCGGCCGGGTCCAGGCGCAGGCACTTCTGCAGCGGAGCGCGGTCGTGAGCCGATCGGGCCGCCCGGCCAGCTCGGGGCACGAGGCCCGGGGCGCCGCCCGAGTCCCGGCGAGGCAGCGGAGGCCGCGGACCCCCGCCTCCGCGCCCCGCTCGCGAGGCCTCGCCCCCGGGGCGGTGCTTCCCCAGGCCCCGCCCCCGCCCGGCCGCGGGGAGGGTCCGGGTAGAGGCGGCGGGGGAGGGGCGAGTGTCCGGGGCCGGGGTCTCCGGCACACGGCTCGCGGCGCGCGGGTGGGGGGCCGCGAGAGCGGGGCGAGGATGCCGCCGGGACCCGGGCGGCGAGGCTCACCGTTTGCTGCAGGTCTGGGATGCCGACGCGCACGATCACGGCGCTGGCCCCGGGGCCGTCCATCCCCGCGCCCGGGCCGGGGCCGCTAGCGGCCGGGAGCTGGGCGCCCCGGGGCTCCTCGCCGCGCCCCGGCCCCCCCCGGCCCCCCACCGGAGCCCCGTCGGCCGCGCTGCGCGGGAGGGGGCCGGGGGGAGCCGGGGCCGGGGCCGGCGCCGGGGACAGCGGCTCCGAGGGCTCCGCAGGGGCGGCGGCGGCGGC
>SJYA01004700.1:0-29813 GCA_006410615.1 Neotragus moschatus
TTCTTCCCCTCTAAAGGATGGTGCAGGGTGGCAATCATATCTCCCTTCCCGGGTTATGATGGCAGCAGGCAAAGTGAGCCAGGGGCCCCTCGCAGGGGCTCAGCCGCAGGAGTGTGGCAGGGCAGGTCGAGCTGCAACGGGTCCAAGGCCAGGTGGCTAGGAGCCTGGGGGGAGCTGGCTGCCAGCCGGGCCACACCCTACATTCCGCCAGGGATGGGGCACAGAATGGCTCTGAGGTCCTAAAGTTCCTTTAGGTTAAGGAAAAAAACAGTGGGGGGGGCCATGTGGCCTCTCCCTATAGGCACCCCCCGGGCTCCGGAAGACTCAGAGCCGATCCTAGGGTACCCCCACCTCTGCCTGGAGACCCCCGAGTAGTGGTGAGCACTGCAGGAGAAAGCTGCTGGTGGGGAAAGCTCAGGAACCAGTAGACTTCTAGCATGCACACGTGCTCCGCTGCTCCAGTCGTGTCGGGCTCTCCGTGATCCTGTGGACGGGAGCCAGGCTCCTCTGTCCATGGGCTTCTCCAGGCAAGAATGCTGGAGTGGGTAGCCATTCCCTTCTCCAGGGGATCTTCCTGACTGAGGGATTGAACCTGTGTTTCTTAGGTCTCCTGCACTGCCAGGTGGGTTCTTTATCAGCAGTGCCACCTGGGAACCAGTGAGAGGCCTCCCCAAAACCTCGCCCTACAAGGCCCACCCTGACACGTCCCCAGCGTGAATTTGAGCTTGAGTTGTGAGTTACCAAACACCTATTACGTGCTAGACACATGCTGAGGGCTTGAATATAGAGCTTCACCTTTAATCCCTACAACAGCCTAGAAGGTGGGCATTTTAAGGACAAGGAAATTGAGGACCAGGGAGGCTCGGTGCCTCTCTCAAGCAGGGAAGAGGCAGACCTGGGATGTGAACCGTCTGTCTCCTCTGGCTGGATCAGGGCAGAGAGACAAGGAGGGGGACTGCTTCCCTCTCGATGCTGCGGCTGGAGGAATGCCTCTTAGGGCCGCACGCGGGCACTGGGCCCAGGAGATGCCCTGAGGGGGGTCCTTCCTTCCCTATCCCCACCCCAGTCCTGTAAGAAGGAACGCGGACCCTTGGGGAAACTGAGGCCGACTGGGCCCTAACTCTCAAGCCGCTCGCAACCTGGTAGAGGACAGAAGCGAAGGGCGCAGAGGATGGGCTCAGGCTGGCGGCCCCCTGCTTCCCCTCACGCTAGGAATAGGTGAGTGTCCACGCTGACAGTCGGGTTCCTGGTGGCCCAGACCACAGACGGCGGAGCATCTGGCGGAGCGGGTGCAGTGGTGGGGGCGGCTCACATCATAGCCCCCTGGACAGCCTGCGCCCCTCTCTTCTCCTCCCCTCCCACTTTCCTTTCGGTGGAAATGATCTGTTTCTGGAAAGGGCTCCTGAGCAAACACGGCGGGAAACCCCACTAAACAAATCGTCTCTTTTTCCGGATTCCCCCAGCCTCGCTCTTCAAACAAAGCTGGTGGGGTGGGGGTGGGACTTCCCACGGCCCCTGCTTGTCTGGGAAGGGCTCGCTGGGGGAGGGTCGTCTCAGGAATGCCAGGCAGCTGCTGCTGCTGCACCCCTGCTGACAGCTGGGAGGGCAGGGGCCCTCCCCCTGCGCTCAAGGGAAAGCCGGCCGCCCCCACTCCCGACCGAAGGGACCTAAACGCAGAAACAGGAAGCAGAGCAACCCATCGCCTGCGCCCGCGAAGCTCATCTGCGAAATGGGATAAATACTTCCTGCTCTATTTACCTCCCAGGTTGCCATGAGCAGGGGCGTGGGGGTCGAAGGCGTGGGAAGACCCCCGGAGGAAGGCAGGCTTGCGGGATCCAGGCCCACCCCGCCACCCACCAGCTGCGGGGTGGGGTAGGGGTGTCCCTGGGACCAGCCCCGGGCCCGCGGTCTCGTCCCTCCGTTCTAGAAACACGTTGCACTAAACTTCCCTCCCCGCCCGCATAACTCCGGCGGAGCGAGTTCTCCGCACCCTGGGAGGCGCAGAGCTGCCCCCCGGGCACAGTCCCTGGCTCCAGGCGCCCCGCCGCCCCCCAGCTCTGGGATCCGCGGGGGCCAGCCGGGAGGGCGCGGCCTTACCTGTTCCAGGTGGCGTTGGCGCAGGCCCGGCGCTGCTGCGTGCCCCGCTCGTCCGCGGCGGCGGCCGGCTCTCTCTTGCCCAGGTCACTGAGGCTGGGCGAACTCATGAACTTCAACCTGCGGAGAGTCCTCATGGTGACCTCCCCTGGCGGCGGGCTCCGCGCCCACGCGCGCTCCGCGCCGCGCCCTGCGCCACGCCGCGCCGCGGGCCCCAGCCGGCGCTGCGCCCTCTACGAGGAAACTTGGGCGAAAGCAGGAAGCCGGGCGGCCCTCCCGGGGCCCGCCCCGGCCCCGCGCCTCCGCCCCGGGCCCCACGCCGGCCGCCGCGCCGGGTTAATCATTGCTCCGAACGGCCGCGGCGCGCAGCGCCCAGAGCTCGGCTGATACCGCGCGGACCCAGCGCAAAAGGGGCCCGGGGGCGGGGCCGGACTGAGGGGGCGGGGTACAGGGCCGGGGCGGGGCGTGGGCGTGGCCTCTGGAGAGGGCGTGTACAGAGGCGGGGCCTCGGGCCGGGGGCGGGGCATCCAGAGAGGGCGTGTGCAGAGGCGGGGCCACGAGCTGGGGGCGGGGCCGGCTCCTCCAAGGCAGCCTTAGCGGTAAAAGGCTTTAGCGCCCGAGTCCGCCCTCCTGGGGTCGCGCTCTGTGTTCCCTCCGTTCTTCCAAGGGCCACGAGTGCCCACCAGAAACCAACACGCACGACTGCACAATCCGACCCCAATCGCCCACCCCGCGACAGGCCCTGAGGCCACACCCCGCCGGTGCTCTGCTTCGTGCCAGGTCCCGGACCCTTGCTGCGGTTAGTGTACCAAGTGCCCCCTATCTCGCCATCCCTCCCCACTAAAGGTGCACCCAGACAGATTTCTCAAGACCCCGCCATGTGGACACAGGCTTCTCCCTGGTTCTCATGAAGGTTAACTAGGTCGAGGTCTTCAGCCTATTTTCCAGTTGAGAAAACCAAGGCTCAGAAGGTGAAAGAACCTGCCCAACGCCATACAATGAACAAATGGCAAAGCGGGACCTAACCCAGGCCTCCTGAGCCCATGGCACAACATCCCTCTGGCTTCTGGGATGCCCATGGGGCTCCCTGGCCCTTGCCCTCTCCATCAGACAGGGCAAGACAGTGTCGCTCCCCTCCTGTGTTCCCACGGCCTTTCCCAAAGCAAGGCCTTATCACCAGAGGCCTGGCCTCATGTCTTCCTGTAAATGTGTCCCGTGTGCATCACTGGGGCAGAGGAGGAGCAGAGCCTAGAGTCTCAGCATGGGAAGGAAGGGTGCTCAGACCCCCTCCCCCAACACTGTACAGATGGAACTGAGGCCCGGGGGCCTCCCAGGCCCCCATCCAGGCTCTCTGTATGAGACACCTGCCCCCCTCCCCCTGTCAATGACAGAGCCAAAGCACCTGCCAACACCCCTCCCCTACCCCGCTGGTCTTGGTGATTCAGCCTGACACAGTGTAGGTCCACATTACCGTCCCCAGAGACTGGAATCTGCACCTCAGTGTGGAGGAGGTGGTGATGGCGGAGGAGAGGTCTGCCTCAACCCCCCCCGCCCCCTCAAGGCTGGGGCTTTCTGCTGAATGCGCCAGGTGGGATGATTTGCCAAGTGCAGGCTGAGCAACCAATGAGCATCTTTTGTGGCTCCAGGAGCAAGGAGAGCCTCATATGAGGTGTATGGACTGGGGAGGAGACACTATCCAGGGAAAATCAACCGACGTTTCCCAAGCACGTACTGCACACCAGACATTACCCTCATCCTCGGGAGGCAGAGTCCTGCCCAGCAAGCCCCCTGTCTCTGAGCTCAGAATCAAAGGGTCAGAAACCTCTGACTCCCCCAGAGGACATCACCTCCAAGGCTGAGACCTGCGTGACCCAGCGTGAATGACAGGCCAGGAAGGACCTGGTGGTTTCCACACCCTTGTAGAAACAACTGTGGACCCTGTCTGCTCCTTCCACCTCCACAGTCACCTCCCCAGCCCAGGACAACAGACACTCCCTGGCTGGTCTGCCTGGGGCCACCCAGGTCACGGGACAAGCCCGTCCTCCACGTGGTGACCAGGGTGATCCTTGGCATACCATGCGCCCTCCTGCGCTTGGAGCTCCTGCTGGTTCCCACTGCCCTGGGGATCAAGTCCAGAGCCTGGAATCCTTGGAGGACCGTCCCGCCTCTCCTTGGTCCCCCCTTCTGACTGCCTTCACCTTGGTTAGGCTCAGGGGTTCCCTCTGGTCATCTGATGGCTTCTCCATGCGATGCCAGGGGGTCCAGGACTGTGATATAGTTCACCACTGCATTCCTGAGCTCAGTACACAATAGGTATGTGGGCAATATTTGGTTAAATGGATGGATAAATATCTGTCTCACAGGTGGGAAGGGATTCAATGCATTGTAAATACTGCCACACTGAGGCTTTCCTGGTGGCTCAGTGGTAAGGAATGTGTCCGCCAACGTAGATCCCTGATTTGGGAAGATTCCACACGCCTCGGAGCAACTAAGCCCCTGCGTCACAACTATTGAGCCTGTGCTCTAGAACCAGAAAACTACTGAGCCCACGGGCCGCAACTCCTGAAGCCTGCACACTCCACAGCATGGCTCTGCAACAAGAGAAGCCACCTCAATGAGAAGCCTGTGTGTGCAACGGGAGAAGAGGCCCTGCTGGCAGCAACTGGAGAAGAGCCCTTGCAGTGGTTAAGACCCAGCAGAGTCAATAAGTTAATAAAATTATATATAAAAAAGTTGCCGCCCTGGACAGAGGTAAAACCGCTGTCCCTGCGCCTAGTGTAAATACAGCAGAGAGCCACCAGGATCCGTTCACATCCTGGTGGACAGGATGAAGGGCGGGTTCCCAAGCTGGAGGCAGGCTCTCGGGGGCGGGCGCTGGCTTCGTGTGCTCGGCGCACTCAGGCGGGAAGAACTCAGCCACTGGCAGGGCCTGGCTGGCACGAGGGGCCAGCTCAGTGCAGAGGGAGGCTGGACTGTTCTGGGTGTGGGTGGTAAGGGCAGTCCAAGAAGGGGGGCAGGAGCGGGGCTAGAAGAGGAGGGGCTGGGAGAAGTGGCCAGCCAGAAATGCCGGAGGTGGGGCTGGCTGGCTCAAGGATTTAAAAGCCATGCCCCGTCGGTGCTAAGTGCTTTAACTGCCCCCGCCCAAGCCCAGCAGCAGACCTCTGTACGATCCGTGCCCAGCAGCAGACCTCTGTACGATCTGTCTGCAATCAACGGCCCAGTGCTGGGGGTGTAGTGGAGACCCAGGGGTCTTCTGTGTTTGGGCTGGTGGCGGGCAGGGAGGGGCCCGGGGTGGGTGGGGGCTGGACAGGCAGGGGAGCAGGCAGCCCCCAGGGCTGGAATCTGAGGCAGAGGCCAGGAGGAGACAAACCATCCCGGCCCCCAAAGCAGGGAACAACGGGGAGGCCAAAGACCAAGCCCGGCCCCTAAATGTGTTCCGCACAGCTCGCGGTGTGGGGAAGAAAAACAAAAAACCCGAACTGCTCGCAGCCAGGGTTTCACAATGGAGACGCTAGCACAGAAGCCCCGATTTCTGGCTTCCTGGGAAATGTCAGATGACCGGGCCTCCCGGGCCTGAGGCCCCACGTGACCGCTCTGACTGGGATGCTGCCCCTGCAGGCAGGCACGGGGTCTCCTGGTGCCCACCGGGCCCTCCACTCACTCACGGAGGCTTCCGCGCCAGGTAAGGGGTTGGGGACTGAGCAACCGTACGGCGGGTGGGGCTAGGTTGGGCCCGTGTGTGCCTGGGACTCAGGGAAGGGAATGCCCTCTGTTCAAGGGAATGGGAGACAGGGGTACCCATTCATGCACCCCTGAGGCTGCCAGAGTAACCTTGCTGCAAAAGCTGTGCCAGGCCTGATGGCATCAACCACATCGTCTCCTCCTTCAGGAGCCAAACTTCATCCCAGCCCCGCCCCCACCAGAGAGGGCATTACCTGGTACAGGACCCTGGTCACTAAGGGGGCCCATAGGGCTTTTCTTTCTGTTGGGGGAGGGAGCCCTGGGCAGAACGGGGGTCCACTGGACCTGCCATCAAGTCTGGTGACCTCTCGGGTCCCGGTCTGCCCAACAGTAAGATGGATGGGCTTGGGGGACATGGGAATGAGATCCCATAAAACCTTTCTCCTGCAAGGAGATCAAACCAGTCAGTCCTAAAGGAAATCAACCCTGACTATTCATTGGGACTGATACTGAAGCTACAATACCTTGACCACCTGATGTGAAGAGCCAACTCACTGAAAAAGAACCTAAGGCTAGGAAGGATTGGGGGCAGGAGGAGAAGGGGACAACAGAGGATCAGATGGTTGGATGGCATCACCAACTCAATGGACATGAGTTTGAGCCACCTCCATGAGATGGTAAAGGACAGGGAAGCCTGGCATGCTGCAGTCCACGGAGTGGCCAAGAGTTGGACACGACTTAGTGACTGAACAACAACAAAGCCCTTCCGGGGCCACGTGCTCCCCATAGCTGTGGCAGGAGATGCTGACCCAGGTGTCTTTGATCCTTGAGGTATGACTGCTGAGGGGCTGGTCCGGAGGTTTTGTCTTCATGGTCAAGGTGCGAGGACTGGCAGTGACCTTTAGGATGGGCTCAAGGCACTGGGAGTTGGTGTCAGGATCTTTGAGGGTGAGGCCTGGGCTTGCTTGGAAGTATCTCAGGGACTCTGCAAACCCCTGGGCATGGCTCAGTCATGTGCCCACTTCACAGATGGACAGCCTGACACCTGGGAGCAGGATGCCAGGAAGTCCGTGCGGCCCTGGAACCCAGGCCTCCAGGCTTNAGTTGGTGTCAGGATCTTTGAGGGTGAGGCCTGGGCTTGCTTGGAAGTATCTCAGGGACTCTGCAAACCCCTGGGCATGGCTCAGTCATGTGCCCACTTCACAGATGGACAGCCTGACACCTGGGAGCAGGATGCCAGGAAGTCCGTGCGGCCCTGGAACCCAGGCCTCCAGGCTTCTAGGCCACCAGGGGTAGGACAGGAGCGGGGAAGAGGCAGCCGCCAGCCCCGTGGACCTCTTGCTGGCACTGACCTCAGCCGGCAGCACCCTGCCCTCTTGGAGGGGCACTTCCGCCCCCTGGTGGCAAAGGCTGGTGCTCCCCACAGCAGGCTGGGACTATCCCTCCAGTTCGCTGAGGAATCCTGCCAGCCAGCGGCTCTGCACTCTGGGGGCCTGGACACCCAGGAGGGGCCTCACCCAGGCACTGAGAGGCCTGAGGGGAGTGTCTGGCCCATGTCTCCTTTCTCTGAGATGGGCAAGACCCCCATGCGGAGGGGTGGTGGGACGAGACCATTCACACGGTCGTGCGATGCATGCCAAAGGGTGGCTTACTGTTGGCTGTGACAGTCACAGAAAGAGACTGGAGTCAGGCCCGAGGCCCCATCAGCCACGGTGACGCCAGCATCAGCTGGCGATTAGAATGGTCATCTCCGAAGGCTTTGCAATGCGACGGTTCTCAGTGGCTGTCCCAGGGCTGGACAACCAGTCCTGGACATCCAGTCCAGGTTCTCAGTGACTGTCCCAGGCTGGACATCCAGTCCCCAGGCTGGATGGGCACCAGGCCATCAGAAGCAGTATGTCCAGTATAGTTCATGAGTGGGGGACTTTCAGAGGCGCCCCTGTGCCCAGCCTGGGGTGGGGGCACCACCCCCAGAGGCGGGTGGGTCCTGCCCTCGAGGTTGTTGTTCAGTCACCGAGTCATGTCCCACTCTTGGCCACTCCGTGGTCCGCAGCATGCCAGGCTCCCCTTCGCTATCTCCTGCAGCTTGCTCAAATTCGTGTTCTTTGAATCGGCGATGCGATCCAGCCATCTCAGCCTGTGCCGCCTGCTTCTGCTTCTGCCTTCAGCCTTCAGCCTTGGGGAGCTTTTCTCTCTGGCTTCACTGTCGTTGCTGTCCAGTAGCTCAGCTGTGTCCAATTCTTTGCGACCCCACAGACTGCAGCACTCCAGGCTTTCCTGTAATTCACCGTCTCCCAGAATTTCCTCAAACTCGTGTCCATTGAGTTGATGCCATCCAACCATTTCATCCTCTGTCGCCCCCTTATCCTCCTGCCTTCAATCTTTCCCAGCATCAGAGCCTTTTCCAATGAGTCGGCTCTTCACATCAGGTGGCTGAAGTATTGGAGCTTCAGCTTCAGTCCTTCCAATGAATATTCAGGGTTGATTTTCTTTAGGATGGAGTGATTTGATCTCCTTGCAGTCCAAGATGCTCCAGGGAAAAGTGTCCCTTCTGGTGGTTTCAGAGTCAGTACCAACCATTATTACCCGTTTCAGAGATGGAGACAGTGAAACTGAGTGGGGGTGAGCTGCCTGCCTAAGCTGTCAGCTAAGAAGCTTGGGGGCAGGGATGCTGTGCTGCTGGGGGGACAAAGCCCACCTCCTCAGTGCTTTAATAAATGCTGGAGGCATTTATTGAGCACCCACTGCAAGCCTGACATTAGGTGTTGGAAACACAGCGGGGGACAAAAAAGCCAGGGTCTCTGCTGTCAGGCGGCGCTCACCATTCCATCCGAGCTCTGCCATCTGACATCTCCTGACGTGTTCACGGTCCCCTCAAGCCTTCTCTCTACCAGAGAGCTCCCGCCCCCACCCTGCTGCCACCAGGACCCACCCGGGGCCCCCTTCCCCAGACTAGTGGCCTCTGTCCTCTGCTCTCAGAACCTCCCCTCCTCCTTCTGGATCTGGATCCCAGGCCTGGGGTGGGGTGGGGTGGGCGTTCTGACCAGGAGACACCCCTGTTCTTAGATCCCCAAATGGTATCCACTAGAGACCGCCGAGCCTCAGTTTCCCATCTTCAATGACTGGTTCTCAAGGTCTCTCCCGGGAGAGTGTTGTGCAACCCTTGTCGTTATTCAGTCACTCAGTTGTACGGAACTCTTTGCGACCCCAAGGACCGCAGCGCCAGGCTTCCCTGGCCTTCAGTATCTCTCGGAGTTTGCTCAAACTCCTGTCTGTTGAGTCAGTGATGCCATCCAACCCTCTCATCTTCTGCCGCCCCCTTCTCCTTTTGCCCTCCATCTTTCCCGGCATTAGGGCCTTTTCCAATGAGTGGGCTCTTTGCATCAGGTGGCCAAAGTATTGGAGCTTTGTGGTTTTTTTTTTTTTTGTGGAACCCTGATTCTGGTCTATAGGTAGGTCCCTGTGGTACAGTTAGGGGAGCAAAGCAGGAGAGATTCCAGGCTTCCCGGTCCTCCAGACTGGGTCTGCTCCCCATTCAGTCGCCTCCCCTGCAAGCCCCTACACCCCCAAGTCTCGGGCTCCCCAGTAGAATGTCCCTGGGAGGACTGAATGAGCCTCCAGAACTATAAGAAAGTCAATTTCAGTCTGTGGCAATTGGTGAAGGCAGCCCCGAGACACCAGGGCATCGCCTTCTCCAGACAGAGCCTGCACCCCTGCCCACCAAGACCCAGGCTTTGACCTTTGCGTCCAGGAAACCTCACAGCCAAATGTGGCAAGGTTGGGTCCCAACGCCCAGTGAAGCGGAGATGCGTTCATCCCCTACTCCCGGCTTCTCTAACAGGAGCACTCAGACTCTAGGAGACAGGAGGTGACAGATAACTTCTGGCCAAAGCATCGTGGCCCCCAAATGCCCACAGAGTGGGGGGCTGCTCTGCCTTTCCCAACCTAGATAAATGCAGCTCCAAGCCGCATCCCCACTGTGCAGCCAGGTGGACCGGGGCCACGCTGGGCAGAGCTGGGTGGACTGGGCTTGATGTCCAGTTTTCTCTCCTCCCCAGGCACTTTCCTGGCCAGCAGCCTTTTCTTAGAAGAATCCCTGGAAAGAGCAAGGAGTGCGAGGGCAACCAGAGCTCAGACTAACGATGGGAAGCCCAGGAGAGGAACCTGTGATCATGGATCAGGGTTGGGGGGTGCTGGGGGCTCCGGAAGGGTCTTTTCACTTACGTCTTCCAGTAATGACTAGTTCCAAGGGTGGTGAAGGTCAGTGGTGGGGGGAGTGCCTGCGTCCTTGACTTTGTAAATAAAGCTCACAGACCCCAGTGAGGAGGCAATGACGGTGGGTCAGCTGGACTCTGCCGAATCTAAGGCCTCGCTCCCAGGGGAGGGGGCATCCGCCCCAGCAACCATCCTCCTGCTTCTGCAAGGACATGGCTCTGTCCATCAGATGATACATTTAATGCAGGAGAAGCTGCTGCTGAGATTCGCTGGGAGGTGTGAAGGGGAGCCCCGCACCCTTCCAGCAACAGGGACCCCTTACTGAGGGCTGGCCCTGGCCGGGCTGGCCCACGGTCCCCAGCTGGGGACCTAATTCTCTGCCAGCAGGGTGGTCTGGTTCCCCCAACACAGTGGACGTGGGGGTCCCAGGTCCTGATGTCACCTGGCCAGTCACAGGCCAAGATGGACACTGGGGTCCCTGTTCCAGTCCTGGCTTCCTTCATAGTGGGCTGTGGACTGAACCCTGGCCTGCTTCTGGGAGAGGCTGGGACCCTCCCCACGCAAAGCCTGGGCAGGTAGCGCCCTTCCCCACTGGCCCGCGGCCCCTGCTGTCCCCCAGCCCCTGCTGGATCAGCAAGTACAGGTCTGGCTGCTGCCCCTGGAACCTGTGCACCTCTGGGCCCTGAAGGCCCGAGGACTCCAGACTTCACCACTTCCCCTCCCCTGACCCGGCCTCCTGGCCTCTCCGTCTACAGGACTCCACCCTGCCGCTGGCCGGCCAAGCCACTCTGCCGCCCAGACATGACCTGCTCATTGGCTCTGAGGCTTCCGCGGAGGCCCCAGCCTCCCGGATGAGCTCCAAATTTCCAGCAAGGCGGCCGAGACTCCCGCAGACTGCGGCCGTTGCTCCTTGGTCTACGCTGCAATTCCTATGAAGCCCCTCCAGGCCCCCTCCTGGAGCGCCCCCACCCCCACCCCCGCTAGGAGACAAAGCGACCACTGTTTCCCAGACTTTCTGCCTGCTTCCTACCTCCGGGCCTCTACCCAGCCTCTGTCCTCAGTCTGGATGCCCCTGTCCCTTCCCTCCAACTCATCTCTTGTACGGTGNGCTAGGAGACAAAGCGACCACTGTTTCCCAGACTTTCTGCCTGCTTCCTCCCTCCGGGCCTCTACCCAGCCTCTGTCCTCAGTCTGGATGCCCCTGTCCCTTCCCTCCAACTCATCTCTTGTACGGTGATTATATTAATTGTAAAAGGCAGGAGAGAGCCGTGATCTGGGGTGTGGACTCTGGAGCTAGCCAGCCTGTGCTGGATGGTGGATTTACCCGTTAACAGATGACTGTCTTGAGCTGATCACCTCTCCTCTGTTTAACTGTGCCTTGGTTTTCTCATCTGTAAGACGAGAGTCAGAAGAACACCTTCCCCACAAGGATCCCAAGACTGTAAATGCATTCAGCGATGTCAGAGGCTCAGGGTGGGCCTGGTGCACAGTAGGTGGTCATCAACCTTAGCAGTCATCACCAGCTGGCCTCTTGCTCTCTACGCCCATTCCTCCAGCGTCCCCTGGATCCTGGGTCCCCAGGATCTTTCTCCCCTCAACCCAGCTCAGCCAACAATCCCCAGGCTGCCCCTCCTCTCTCCTTGTGAGGATCTCGGGACTGGGCCTGCCTCCTCCATCAGATGCCCCCTGAGGCTGAGGCTCCTCCAGGCAGAGGTGAAAAGCAAATGCCCAGCGGACACCGATGAAGACTTCCCTCCCGACCTAGCTTCAGTCAGTCTCCTTGGAGCTCTCTGCTGGATGAGGGCTGACCTTGGGCTCTACTCTCTGTCCTTGTAGAATCCACTTTGAGCAAGAATTCTGAATCAGTTTAGTGAAAACCCCTCACCCCTCCTATCTGAGCTCCCCGTGTTTCACCACTCGGCTGGCCTTCAGCTAGAATTCGGTGGAGTTGGTCAACAAGAGTCCCTCTTCCCCGAATGTCCCCTCTTCCAGCTTTCCCATCCACTGACCCTCACCCTGCTCCTTGGCTACTAACCCCCACTTGTCCTTGTTCATGCTACACTGCGCTCAGTCGCTCAGTCATACCCAAGTCTCTGCGACCCCATGGACTGCAGCCCACTAGGCTCCTCTGTCCATGGGATTTCCCAGGCAAGAACACTGGAGTGGGTTGCCATTTCCTCCTCCAGGGGATCTTTCCGACCCAGGGATCGAGCCCATGACTCTTGCGTGGCAGGTAGATTCTTGACCACTGAGCTACCTGTGAAGACNCTCTGTCCATGGGATTTCCCAGGCAAGAACACTGGAGTGGGTTGCCATTTCCTCCTCCAGGGGATCTTTCCGACCCAGGGATCGAGCCCATGACTCTTGCGTGGCAGGTAGATTCTTGACCACTGAGCTACCTGTGAAGACTTGCTGGAGTGGGAGACAGGTCCAATCACTTTCCCCACCACTGCAAGACTCCATCTGAGATTCAGAAATGGAAAGAACTTGGAAACTCAGATGTTTGTCAGGGCTCATTTAGCCATAAAACCTGATGTGACCAGAAGTGAAGCTATTTAGAGTCTCTGTCTACCTGACGTGGTGAACTTGTGCAAAAACATTCCCTAGGATGCCGCCCTGATGCGTTCCACAGGGCAGCAACAGACTGCGTCATCATTCAAAAATAACAGGAATTCCGCCCTGAGGGTGTTGGCCAGATAAGGGCTGGGGGATTTGCACAGACACAGATGAGTCAGAGCTGAGGGACTTGCTTTCGGAGTTTAGCCTCATTTTCCCACCTGGTTGTTAAGTTAAAAATTATAACCTTACAGAAAATTAAAAGGATGGTACAAAGGGATTTTCCTGGTGGTCCAGTGGTGCCACTGCAGGGAACATAGGTTTGATCTCTTGGGGAACTAAGATCCCACAAGCTGTGAGATGGGGCAAGAAAAAGATAAAAGATGGTATGAAGAACATTTTAGTTTTTTAAGATAGCAAACAGTATGTAGTTAAGCCCTCTTTTAGGAAGGAGTCTTTAAAAATCTGAATTTTAAATAGATAAAATAAGATCATTTCTTTATTTTACAAAAGGAATCACTTGAATTGTGATTTGAAAGTGTGTAGTTGACTTCACTTTCACTTTTCACTTTCATGCTTTGGAGAAGGAAATGGCAACCCACTCCAGTATTCTTGCCTGGAGAATCCCAGGGACGGGGGAGCCTGGTGGGCTGCCGTCTATGGGGTCGCACAGAGTCGGACACGACTGAAGCGACTTAGCAGCAGCAGCAGCAGCAAGATGAGTCAGAGCTGGCAGGTATGCGGCTGAGCCAGATTCCACCAGAGTCCAAAGATGGCCTGCAACTTAGTAGGAGAACTAGAGATAGGTATATATAGGCTCTGAAAGTGCCTGGGAAGAACTAGTGATACATAGAGAACATGGTAACTATTTTGCATTTACCACTTAAAAGTCAATTTAGGGAACTGCACAACCTGGAAACTCTTCCCTACATATCCCCTAGAAATGTTGCATAAAAAATTATATATGTCTAAATGCAGAACTGAGCTTGTAACAAGTGAGGATAATCACCACAGGCCAGAATAATATTAGTATTATCATTAAGATATTCCTTATCAGTATAGTTATACCATATCTGATATTAATTTACATAATTAACCTAATAAGTATTATATAATTACAATAATAGTTAGATAGCATCACTGACTCAATGGACATGAGTTTGAGCAAACAGCAGGAGATACTGAAGAACAGGGAAGCCTGGCATGCCTCAGTCCTTGGGATCGGAAAGAGTCAGACATGACACAGCGACTGAACAACAACAATATTAATTTTACTGAAGGCCAGCATAATGCTTGCAATATACAATAATTCGATATGGAGGGATCTCAAGTATCTTAACAGAAACCTCATTTAACATGGAGCCAGGAGGCCAGAAGGGGGAGCCCTCACATCCTAGCACTCCCGGTCAGTAAGAGGCATAGCTTTGCATCTCCAACAGGGAGGTTACTACTCTACTACCCAGGGGAGGAAGGAGGGATTTCTCCTTGCCTGGCAACAGCCCAGCCAATGAGAGACTGGGACAGTTCAGCCAATGAAAAGCCACTACACTTGCAACTCCCCGTTTCCTCCAATGGACTGTTTTGTTTATAACAGTCCCTGCAAACTCCCCTTCTCTCCTATAAAAGAATGGTGCCCTGGACCTGCCTGTGGTTTGCCAAAGGTCGCACATCCTGAGTTGCAGTTCTTTGCTATTCCCGAATGCACCTATTTTTGCAAAACAAGAGATGTTCTTCTGTTTTCTGTCAACACCCTCTAGCGCTTGCAGCAACTCCAGTTCTCTGCTATCCCCATTTCACAGTTGAAGAAACGGAGCGCATCTCACGCTGGTGGAGCTGGGATTCGAGCCCAGGCAGTCCAGCTCCAGAGTCTGCATTCTTAACTATTATACTCCGAGAGAGTTGCACCCTAATTAGCATTACCGTTAAATCACAGGAAAAGACTGTCAACTAAAAACCCAGATGTTAAATGAAGCTGTGGCAGCCTTGTAGGGTAGGGAGAGGGGACTTCCCTGGTGGCTCAGATGGTAAAGAACCGGCCTGCAATGCAGGAGACCCGGATTGGATACCTGGGTTGGGAAGATCCCCTGGAGAAGGGCATGGCAACCCACTCCAGTATTCCTGCCTGGAAAATCCACATGGACAGAGGAGCCTCTGGAGGCGGGCTCCAGTCCACAGGGTCGCAAAGAGTCAGACATGACTGAGTGACTAACACTTTCACACGGTGAGACAGAAGTGAAAACCAGCAGCTGGGACATATGACACCAGCAAGCAGGACGATGGAGGGCGCAACTGAGTCCTTCACAGAAAGCCAGAGGTCTCGGGGGGCGGCACCCCTAATAAACAGGGAGCTGGGAGGAAGATCTGCCTGGTGACAGAGAGGACAAGAAAACCTGTCTCTGACCACCTGAACTTGAGGTAGGAAAAAGCCTGCACATCTTCTTAGAATCTGTAGTCAAGGGTCTGCCTTCAGACTGGGGTGGGTTAGGCAGGAGGAGAGAGCCTAAACTGATTGGCACAGAAGTGGCTCCAGGCTGTGCTAGCTCTAGGCTTCTAGGCAGAGCAACCACAAAGCTGCTCTGGAGGGGCAGGTGCACAAGCCAGGCCTCTAGGGTTTCCATGGATAAAGCCTGGATGGAAGTAACCTCATGACCCGAATTATACAACACACAGGGAAACAGGCCACCATGAGGCAAGGAAAGCAAACACAAATGTCGGGGTGAAATTCCTAGAACTTCAGCCAAGAAACTATTGGAAAGAGACCGAAACATGAGTTTAACATAATCAAAGACAAAAGAAAGTGGGAATAAGACAATAAGTCATAAAATCCAGGGCTGCTGCTAAAGCTCCAAAACTTTGCCACCCAGTGCAAAGAGCTGACTCACTGGGAAAGACCCTGATGCTGGGAAAGACTGAAGGACAAAGGAGAAGGGGGCGGCAGAGGATGAGATGGTTGGACGGCATCACCGACTCAATGAGCGTGAATCGAGCAAACTCCAGGAGATAGTGGAGGACAAAGGAGGCTGGCGTGCTGCAGTCCATGGGGTGGCAAAGAGACACAACCCAGCAACGGAACAACAGCAGCAACCCACTTACTGGGCACCTCTCCGGGTGTAAAATGGAATGGAGACACGACACCACCTCAGCGCTGACTTCCCTGTCCTGCCCTGCATCCCGCAGTCACTGTAAGAGTGCCCACCAACTCAAGGGCCTGGCGTGTCTAGGAGGGTATTAGATACCAAGGCCCACTTCTGTCTGGGTCACGCTGAAAACATCTGAGTCTGTACGGAAGAGACGACTTCATGGTAAATCTGAGCTTTCTGCTGCTCCATGCCTAACAAAAGCCCAGTTGCAAGAAATAATATTCACGATCTTGGTCCAGAAGATGCATTCCCCTCCATCACCCCAGATCAGAGCTTGTCAAGACAGGGTTCTGGAGCTTTCCAGGATCTGTGAGGCCCTGAAACTGCATCACTCCTGAATGTGAGTGTGCCTGTTACTGGAAGGGTGTGGGGAGAGAGGTGTGGTATTCACGGGCTTCTCTGAAAGGGCTGAGATCCCCTCTTAAGGCAAAGCCAAGGAGTGAGCATGGCCCATCATATGGGGCATCTCTGTTACCCAAAGATTTGGAATGGAGGCGGGAACACAGCTGTTCTTTTGGCCAGGCTGTGTGGGATGTGGGAGCTTAGTTCCCTGACCAGGGATTGAACCCACACCCCTGCAGTGGAAGTGCCAGAGCCTTAACCACTGGGCCACCAGGGACATCCCGGAAAAAGGACAGGGAAGCCAGGCGTGCTGCAGTCCATGGCGTAGCAGAGAATCAGACACGACTTAGCAACTGACCACCACCACCACATGGCTCAATGACAGACTTGAGGTGAAATCCTCATACATGGGAAACTGCAGTCATCTCAAGGTTACAGACCTCACTGAGTCCTCCTTGCAGACCAGCTGGGGGGTCCCTCTCCGTCTCCCCTTTAGTTAGGAGAGCCTGAGTGTCCGGCTCCAGACCCTCGGTCCTTGGGTACAGCCAGTCAACAGCAGCACGGAGACGCTGCTCACAACATCACACCAGGAGCCTTTACAAGGGTTTCTAGAATTGTCCCTTCCGTTTCATTGCCAGGAAAGGCTGTTTTCATCTTAAGGGCATTATAAAACTATTGAGTGATCCTCTTTCCCTCTTTGCTTTGGTTCCCAGGAAGCTCACAGTTAAAGGCTCACAGTCCCTGCTCATATAGGGACTTCCTTGGTGGTCCAGTGGTTATAACTCAGTGCTTCCATTGAAGGAGGCCCAGATTCGATCCCTGGTCAGGAACTTAAGATCCTACAAGCCACTGGGCATGGCCAAAAAAAAAAAAAAATCAGTCCATACCTCACATGTGATCTCTTGGTAAGTGTTTGTTTTTTAACCCAGGAGCATCTTGATAATGATGATAGCCATAACACAGCCACAGGTATTATGTTGCAAGCATTTTCTAACAGCCAGGCACAGGCCGGAGGGAAGGACATGTACAGTCCTGCCGTCCCAGTGCCCTCTCATGCAGGTTCTGCTGCTCCTGCTTCGCGGACAGGGCTGATGAAGCTGCAGGAGGGGTGCTGGTGGTCCCNGCATCTTGATAATGATGATAGCCATAACACAGCCACAGGTATTATGTTGCAAGCATTTTCTAACAGCCAGGCACAGGCCGGAGGGAAGGACATGTACAGTCCTGCCGTCCCAGTGCCCTCTCATGCAGGTTCTGCTGCTCCTGCTTCGCGGACAGGGCTGATGAAGCTGCAGGAGGGGTGCTGGTGGTCCCTGTGATACCCGAGGGGTGAGATCAGGGCAGTGGGGCAGCAGACAGGGCCTCTTCCCTGTGGCCCACACAGCAGGGTGGCAGCCGCCATGACTCTGCTTCCTGGGGAGGGACTGGGGGTGGGGATGGACGGGGTGGAGGGGAGCAAGGGACTCTGACAGTTCCACTCCCAGAGGTGTCTGGAGGGAAGGGACACTTGTCCCAGGCCCCTGGGACCCCTGAGCCTTCCGCCCTCCTTTACAGCAGTTCCTGTACGTTCCCAGTTGATGAACTTAGTTTGTTTGGCAACTGACACAAGCAGCTCAGAAAGGGCATTTAACAAAACCCACCTGGCCCTCTTGCCTGCGAGAAAAGCCGGTCAGTACTGTAAACACGGGAGGAAGTAAGAGAAGGGGCTTCCGACAAAGGATGCTGCGTGGCCTGGCTCCAACGCTGCCTCCCAGACCCTCTGCATGCACCCTGTCTCCCAGGAAGCCGGGCCCACAGGTCCCCGGAGTTTATGTAGCCCATCTGTCCATTTTATAGACAGAAAGACGGAGGCCTCGAGAAGGGGCATACAGGGTCACTCCCAGAGCAGGGACATCCTGACATGTGGCGAAAAGGCTTGAATACTGAGGTCCTACTGGGTCCTACCCCCTCCCTCCTGGGGCAGCCCACCCAGGTCAGAATTCACCCTCATTTTTCCAAGGAGGAAACTGAGGCCCCAGGGGAACAGACCTGCCCAGCTGCATGGCAGGCAAGTGGAAGTGCTGAGACTGAGCCCAGCTCTGACCTGGAGGCCACACATCTCACACTGTCACTCTCTGTCAAGTCACTAGTAACAGTGAGCACCAACACAGGCCAGAGCCTGTCTCCAGAGGCTGCCACGTTCCCCCTTCCCTGGAGAGTCACAGGAGGCCAGTAACAGAGGAGGCAACGGGTGGAAGGTTCTGGGACCCCTGAGGACCCTGATGGCCTTGGGGAGCTCTGACGAACCATCAGAGGCAGTGACATTTTAAGCAGGCCTGGAAGCACGACCTCGCCAGGCAGGGCCAGACGGGGGTGCAGACTGGGTGGGAGGAATTGGGCTGAGCACGGTGTCGATGAGAATGCCGGTTGAGCCATCGGCAGGGGAAGGGCCCTGTGCTCAGAGGGACTCCGGGCTCTGGAGGGGACAGCACATGACCCCATAGACAGAGCAAAGGCAGGAGGTGGCCTTCTGGGGTGGGGGTGTTGTGCGTGGGCTACGGCTGGTGCTCAGATGGGCAGGGTCTCTCTCCGGGCCAAGGTGGAGGGGCACCGCAGGGGAGGGAATGCAACATACAGAGCGGAAGAGGGAGACACAGCCTGGGGGAGTGGGGGCCCGAGCTCCAGGGGCTGCGAGGACCGCGGGTGCCACGGCGCCGCCTTGGGGTGGGGAGGGGAAGGTTTCAGGAAGGACCCCGGGGTGAGTCTTGAGTTGCCCAGGTATTCTATAGAGTGACCGCCCTGCTCATGCCCCAAATCTGGACCATCCAATAAGGGCCTGAGCTCGGGATTCCCGCCACAAGTTCCTACTCTCCCTTCCCAGCGGGGGCACTTAGACTTGAGCCTGAGAAAAGTCAGTGTCCCCCTGCCCCAAGCCACAGGGGTGCCCTCCAGCCGCCCTCTGCCCTGCTCACCGGTGACGGGGGATGGGGGCTGCCCCCCCATGTCTGGGATCTGTAAGTAATGAATCTTGTGACTTGGCTGTCTCAGTGTGAGTGTATCGAAACCGCAGCGTCAGGGGTCCCGGGCTTCGGCTGGATGACTTGCCAGCTGCACTGGGATCAGGGAAGGGCCTCCCCATGGGTCCACAGGTCGCCCAAGTGACCGGGCCTAGGCAGGGGGGCATAGCCCAAGGGGGCTGGGCCAGAGCAGGCGCAGGGACATGATGCCCTGGTGTCTACACACCCCTGGCAGCCTTCTGTGGGGCGCTGGGCGTGGGAGGGCAGCCCTGCCCAGCCCTGGCCTGACCCCGGAGCAGCTTCTCACTCAGGTCTCGGCAGTTTCTGTTTTTGAGTCAAGGAGGCCCGGGCTCTTTCTCTGTGGTTCCTTGTGCGAGTGGCAGAGGGGGTGGAGACCGAGGTGAGAAGTCTGCCTGGGAGGGAGACTGCCGCCTCCACTGCACGCCGCCTGGCGCCTCCTGCGCTGGCTGGGCCCTCGGGATTTCCCCAGACTTGGGGGCAGGGGCAGGAGGGGCCTCTCCTGGGCTCTGCTGCAAGGATGAGACAACAGGGAAGCAGCCAGTCACAAGCGCCCAGCCCCTCCCAGGGAGGCCGTCAGCTCAGGGATTGTCTAAAGGCAGGAGAAGGGAGCCGAGAGCCTCCCTGCAGCCTCCCGAACAAATGAAAGCAGAAGTCAGTGTCCTGGTGGGAGGTGCAGTCCTCAGAGGCCAGGTCCAGTTCATGTCCACATGCTTGCTCTTCACTCTCTGGGACTACTTTCCCGAAGCCTGGGCGGTTGGCCAACTCCTATGCATCCTGCAAAACCCTGCTCAGAGTGACCTCCCCCACCAACGTCTTCTCCACAAGCCCCGCCCCACCACACACAAGTGTGTTTGAAAGGCAGTACTGTCCAAGCCACCTGCTGCAGTGGCACATTCCCCAGAGGCTCGGAGAGCGAGATCCCTCACTAATTAAGGACACGCTCCTGTCTCCTTCCTTAGCTGGTTCCTGCAGTTCCAATCTGGCTAGCAGTTCCATACTCTCCACATAGCAGGCCTGTCTGCACAACATTCCCGGGCTGGCGGGGAGCTTGGCAGCTCTCTTCACTGAGGACACGGAGGCTGTGAGGGCCACATAACTTGTCAAAGGCCGTCTGTACTTTCTTCCTTTCCGCCCAGTAAGCACTTCTTGAGAATCTAATACACACATACCAGCCCCTGAGCCAAGCGTGCGATCTGAACCTGACCTTAGCCAAATCTGATACCCTGTGGTGGCCTCAGCATCTGCTTGGCCTCGTAACTGCTCTGGGAGGGAGCTAGGCTGTGCGGGAGGGAGGGACGTTGTCCTCACTCTTCCAGCAGGGACCGAGGCCCACACTGGGCACACGGCCAGGCCCCTGAGGGGGCGGGCAGCCTACACTGGCTCCTCTGCCTGCCTTGTTCACCCCACTGACACCCACAGGGAGCAGGGGACCCTCACCCTCTCCAAGTGGAAGCAAGGGAAGGAAGAAGGTGGGCTCTGGCTGGGGCCTGGGCGGGCCTCTCTCTCGCCCCTTCTCCCCTCTTGCCCACCCATAGGTGCCTACAGCACCTGCCAGAGCCTCCTCTGTCAGCAAACACGCGGGGAGGAAACTCGTCTGAGCTCAGCGACACCCCGCACACCCACCCTGCCCTGCACCAAGGCCTGCAGCCGACAGACCAAGGTGACGGCTGGTGACCTTGACCGTCAGTATGGAGGCCTTTCCTCCGTATTGGCTGGTTCTTCTCTGCACCTTCAGGCAGCGCAGAGGGCATCTTACCTGCACGGGCCCTGCCTGCACTGTGGCTCAGCGGGCTCCCATGTTCCCACCTGCCTCAGCTGGTTGGACCCAGAGCATTCAGAGGCGGCTTCCTCTCTGACCCGCCTACCTTGTTTCTGCCCCCAGGGCGCACTGCCTACACTCCCTTGGCCCACATCTGGGGTGGTCCGAGCTGACGTCCTTTTGGCTGCTTGAAGCTCGTTCCTATCGGTCTTAGGACATCAAACTCATGTCCCATTTCTGTGGGTTCTCCTGAGAGCCCTGTCCCCGAGGTGCCTCCCATGCTTTCGTCTGTCCCCCTAACTCACCACCCTGGGTGATGCTCCAACCACAGGAAACAGAAATCGTGGACCCAGTGAATGTCAAGGGCTGGACTTAATAATTAGCTCTAAGAAGGGTGCTCACTTGGTCCAAAACGTCATATTCTAATCCCCACCCTACAGATGACAAACCGGAAGCCCAGTGACGAGCAAGGGCTGCAGGCGAGAGGCCAGCCGTTCCAAGCTGGGCTCTGGGGACAAACAGACCTAGATCTGAAGCTTGGTCACTTACTGCGCTTGGCCTCACTTTCCCCATTCTGTAAAGTGGGGCCACAGCCGGGCCAGCCCCCGAGGGTCCCTGTAGAGGTAAGGGTCACAGGGGCTCCTTAGCACACCATGCCTCCCCTTGGGCGGGGTGGGGGCTGGCGGGTGGACCCCCAGGGGAGGCAGCCTACTCCTCCCCTGCCCCCATCACGCAGGATCTGGTCCAGCCCCTCGCTGCGTCTCTCACCATCCTTACCTCACCCTCGTCCAGGTCTCCAGCCAAACAGCCCTCCCAGCCCCAGTGCACCTGCCTCCCTAGCAACTCCCCTGCACCGCCACCCCCAGCAAGGTTCCAACTTCGCAAGGTTTTTTAAGCTCCTGCTGGAAGATGCCCCCCTCCTCCAGGAAGCCCTTCTGACTGCCCTGCGTCCACTCCAGGCACGGCCAGGAGCCTCCTCTGGGCTTCCCTTTGTGACAGCTCCATCACACCCTGGGTCTGAGTCCCGGCAGCCTCCCGCATCAGGCTGCGTCAGGTCAGTCTGATGACGAAGGACTAATTCTCCATCAGACTGAGCGTCCCAGCAGCAGGGGCTCTGTCGCCCCACAGGGTTCATCACAAAGCTTTCAACATACATGTAAAGTCACTGAAAGAACCTGAGAAAACTAGAAAAATCACGAAATAGTTGCAAGAGGAAACAAACCACCAGAGAAAGTTACTGCCCTCATCTCGGGGCATTTCCTTCCAGTCTTTTTTTTTTTTTTTGCTGGGCTCTTAAGTGTTGGACGCCACAGTGAGCACCCCATAAATGCAAGCCTGCCTGCTTCTCTTCCATGAACTAAAGCTGGGCTTGCAGAATGGACCTGAGGCCTGACGCAGGGACTGAGTCTCTCGGGGTCATGCAGCTCCAACCGGAGGGGCCCAGCCCTCTTGACCCCCAGGGCTCTGCCCACCCTGCCCCACAAGTCTCAGTCCCAAAGTCCTTATCACCTGCTGTGTAGTGGAACAGCCATCATCTGTGAAGAACAGGAAGATGGGGGTCCCCACAGAAACACAGCGAGTTCACACGTGGAGCACATGTTACAGGTTTGCTACCGTCTCTCACGACACATTCCTAAAGCCCCAGTCCAGCTGTGATGTCTGTCACTCGCTTGCTTGATCCTCAGACACTCCTGGGGTATGCCAGCCATAAGCTGAGCCCGGGGACCCAGAGATGAGTCAAGCAGAATTCTGCCCTTGGAGCCCCAGGAGGGAGACTGGGGAACAGGTCCAGTGCTAGATCAAAGACAGAGCAAAGATTCCAGGGCACGGGGGCAGAGGAGGAGTGTCTACCCACTCTGCCTAGAGTGGACTCAGGGTAGTCAGAAGGGCTTCCTGGAGGAGGAGGACATCTTCCAGCAGGAGCTTAAAGGGCCAAGAAAAGCCCCCCCGTGAGGAAGGGAGGAAAAGAACCCCAGACAGAAGAAGGGCAAGAGACTGTCTAGAGGGAAAGGTGGACAGCAAATAAGAATATGAGATGACCTCTGGGCAGTGACCCCGGAGGAGCGACCCCAGGAGATGGCCCCAGCCACCCACGGGGCTCCCTCGCAGAACTGCAGGCAGCGAGTGTGGCTCCAGGGGCCAGGATTCTTCAGAACCAGGCGTGGAAGAATCTTCCACCTTCAACCATCAGATCTGCAAGGTCCTGGGGCACTGGCTATGGGTTATTTCCTGGGAGAACCAGCTGCAAGGCCTGCCGGGATCTCTCTGGGAACCAGACCCGTCCCAAAGGCCAATGAGTGCCGTCAGGCCGACGCAAAGATGTGATGGAGCACAAGGACACAGGTATGATCCTCGCTTGAAAAGGCAGGGTGTCCCCCACCCTCTTAACAAATGGGAGACCTAGGCTCAGAGAGGCGGAGCAACCCGCCAGAGGTCACACAGCACGCAAGCAAGCAGTACATGGGCCCTGGCCCAGAATCCAGCTCTCTCTGGCTCTGGCGAGGGGGGCCACCACAGCCCCAGTGTCCCCTACTGGTCCCCAGGCCTGGCCACCGCACCCAGAATGTATTTTATGAATGAGCGAACAAAAGAATCCGAAAGCCCCGTCCTTCTGCCCACAGCAAGAAGGAGCCATCTGCTACTGTTTTTTGTTGGTGCTGTGACTCTGCAAATGAAAAGCACAAACCCAAAGTCACAGCTCGGTGTCACCTAGGGGTGGGCAGAACACCCAGGCCCTGCTGCGGGGCTGGATGGGTGTCCGGCACCGCGAGGGAGAGATCGAACAGCCAAGGGCCGAATCTGTGCTCGGTCGCCCTCTGCCTGAGGCCTGCCCCGTTGCATCCCTGCTCTGCGCCTCGGGGTCTCCGTCACTAAATGGGGGTGCCAGGGACCTACCTCCCCAGGGGCGGTGAGGACTGAGGCGCTGGGGTCCCATAGGGGCGGGTGCAGGGGGACCTTGTCCAGCTAGCTGCCTCTGCCTGTGACCCTGGCTGCCAATTGAGCTCTGAAACACTCAGCCCTAACCTCACTGGATGCCCCGGGCCCTGTGGGCAGCCAAATGGCTTACGTATTATGAGGCCTGCATGTGGCCAAAGGGCAGGGGGTTGAGGAGGGCGCAAGCAGGCAGCTCCCTGGGCTCCCCCATGACTCAGCGGAACTCGACAAGGCGGCAGGCCCGGGGTGAGCCACCCCCAGCGGTACCCTGTGCAGGGAAGCCTGGCCACCGGCATCTCTCATAAATATTTTATCATTTCTCACAGAGCAGGCCCCAGGAAGGTGCCTGCAGTCTCTGATCCCGAAGAGCACCCGTTCCTGCCCGAACAGAAGGATGTGGCTGGGTGAGGACTGCAGGTGGGGTCAGGAGCCCAGACGGCTAGCTCATTCCTGCCCTGGCATCATGTCAGGTCAGCTCAACTCAGCAGATGCACCTCCCCAACCCGAGCCTTACTCACACTGCCCCCCACTGTGCTGGGTGCTGGGCTCCGCCCTGCCTTAGAGAGCTCTGAGGGTCCTCTGCAGCACCCCCAGAACACCAGCACTCTACCCCTCGGCCTGGTCAGACGGCCCATGCTGCCGGCTGAGTGCCACTGCCGCCTCCTCCAGGAAGTATTCCTGGCTCTCTTCTTCCCACAGTGTGGCCTTGGGCAGGGCCATCACCCTTTCTGAGCCATTTCTAAAACGGGGCCGATGATCGCCACTCATGGGGGACCAGGTGTGACTATGTAAGTGAAACATCTCCCAGCTCTTCGCCCACATGGAGACTCGTTCTTTTTGAAGGGGCCTGAATGTCAGGAATAAAATCAACAGATACAAAGGAGTATGTCTAGGAGTGGGATCAGGAAAGCACGGAGCCCTCCTGCTTGCAGGGCTTCACAATTTAACTGGGGAGGTAGGACCCAACAATAATGATGGCAACAGCAGCAGGAATAACAGCTACCATATTTCAAGGCCCTGCCACGGCCAGGCAACTGACACCACAGCCCTTCGTTTACTCCTCCCAGGGGCCCTGTGACGCGAGGCTTTCATAGCAGAGCAGGAACCTGAGACTCAGAGAGGGGCAGGACCGACCTGCTGTCCTGCTGGACCTCTGGGGGTGTGACCTCAGGGTCAAAATCTGCTTTTCACATCACTGGACACCACCAAAAGGGGGATGGTCCAAGTCAGATGACGAATATCCACAGGATATCATGCAGCCAGTAAATCGCCACTCTTTAGAACTAGTGGACTTTTGAAGGAAGCGGGGGGGAAACACTCGTAGGATTACAGTTAGTGAAAAAGAACAGGATCGGGGCTACGTGTGGTGTGATGACGTTATGGGAAAATAGTTCTACATCAGGACGCATTTATTTAAAGCAGACTGGAAACGATATACAAAATGATGATGCTCAGGGGACAGAGTTTACAGATAAAACTGGGGCCTATTTTCCAGACTTTGTACAACATGGCTATGTGGGTTTTCTAGTTTAAATTTTCCTTAGAAATAGGGCTGGTCCACTGCAAGGATTTACTGGGTATCTTGTGTCTGCCCTGTGCTGAGAGTCTGCTCCTCACTCTGCCTCATATTGGGTCTGTGGGAGTGATGAGATGGACACCGTCGTGAGAAAAGAAGAACCTGGAAACACCCTCCCACCTCTCCACGGTTGGGCCTGCCAGCAAACCCAGCACGGCCAAAGTCAAGCTCAGGTTCTTCTCCCATGTGGAGTCTCCTGTCGCAGGGACCATCACCACCACCCACTCAAGTCCTAGACAGACAATCAACAGGAGCTCATGAGGTAGTGAGCTCCCCGTCACGGGGAAAAAATCAAGCAAGGGGCTTCATATCTCTCCACCAAGAAGTGGCCTCAGTAGCTGGTTTTCAGTCCATCTTAATCAGACCTAAAGCCTTACCACCTGTGTGACCTTGGACAAGATCCTGACCTCTCTGGTTTGCCCTCCTCATCTGATACAATGACCTCAGGAAGCCCCAGTGGTTAAATGAGGGCAAATACAGAAGATGCTTTCCAGATACCTGTCAAGGGCTATAGTGACTATTATTATTTCCCAGCATTACCTATCCACCAGGGGAAGCTAAGTAGTGCAGATATAAAAATTCCCATTCCACAGGTTTGAAAACTGAGGCACAGAGAAGCCACTGCAGATTCAAACGGGTGTAAGTGGCTCTAGGCAGATTGATTTTGCTGGAGAGACTGTTTGGTGACAGAAAGAAGGCCTTTAACCGGTCTAGCCGACAGCACAGAAAGCAAAACTTCAAGAACCTTCTAGAAGTTAGCAGGACCCCCGCTGGGGTCGGCGAGCTCATGGCGGCAGCTCCTGACAGTGAGGTGTCTTGGTGACACTCCCTCACCTTAAAGCACGTAGCGTCATGGAAAGCAGCAAGCATGCCTCAAGCCAGAGACCCAGGGGTCTGAGCCTCAGCCCTGCCTCTTGCTGCCAGGGGCTCCAGGTAGCTCTTGGCCTCTCTGAGCCTTAGTCTGCCCATCTGTTAAGTGGGCATGGCCACGACTGCCTTCTGGGTTGGCTGGGATGGTGGGTGGGATGGTGCTGGGGAAGACTTCACACAGAGCCTGGCACAGTTAAGCGCTCAGGGAATGGCCAACCCCTCCTTTGGAGGTGAGTCCACACTTTGGCGTCAGAACCCTGGAGGGCAATACCTGTTGCTGCAACAAACCACACAGATTTTCTTGATAACCTTTTCAGAAGGGACTTGGCCCCAGCCCCTCCCCACTTGCCTCTGGGTTTGGTCAGAGGTAACACAGTAGCAACCATGTCCTCGGTCCCCTCTGCTCTCCCCAGAGGGTAGAGACGGGGGCTGGCATCACTCGAGGGCTTCCCCACACCAGGTACTGAGGGGCCCCGCACACGTTTCAGCCCCCATCGTCATCACGTGACCCCAGAAGTGGGCTCCAACGCCAACATTTACATTGATACTGATAGGAGGTCCAGGCCAGGCCGGTCTGACCACAAGTCGCTGTCGCTGCAGGACCATGTCACTGTGCAGCCAACCATGCTGGGACAGGGCACACGGTCCTTCTGGGGCCCTTCCCTGGAGCCACGTCGTCCTCATGAGCACCCTGTGTGGCAGGCGCTGCCGACAGCTCCACTTCACAGATGAAGAAACTGAGGCACACAGAGACGTCTGGTGACTTGCCGACGCCATTCAGCTGGTGAGAGGAGAGGCTGAGGTTTGAACCCAAGCAGCCTGTCTCCAGAACCCAGGTCTTCACCTAAGCTGAGTGTTCCAATCCACGCTACGCAAATGAGAGCACTGAAGCTCAGAGAGGTTAGGCAACTTTCCTGCAGCCACACAGCTATACACTGTGCCAGGTGGACCTGGCCTCCAGGTCTCCAGCCTTTGCAGCCCTCCGCTGGCCCCTGCTGGCTCCTCCTCCAGGGTACCCAGGACCTTGGGTCTGGGGTCAGAGCCAAGTCTTATAGGCAGTGCCACCCAGGCTGCTCCCCTGAGACATTAAGATTCCTGAGTCACCAGAACTCTGCTCACACCGACTTCAAAGCCCCTACCCCCCCAGATGCTCCCCCAACTGAAGTTCGACTTTGAGACATAAAAGAGGGATGTGGTTAAAAGAAAAAAAAAAAAAAGGTTATACTGCCACCAGGAAGTCACCTCCTTGTCCCACTAACCCAGGTTGTTATCACAGCCCACAGTCCTAATTCACATCTCCTGACTCCAACCCTGGTTCTCCTCCGTATCCGTACCCCTCAGGGCCACCCTGGGCCTTGNAAAAAAAAAAAAAAGGTTATACTGCCACCAGGAAGTCACCTCCTTGTCCCACTAACCCAGGTTGTTATCACAGCCCACAGTCCTAATTCACATCTCCTGACTCCAACCCTGGTTCTCCTCCGTATCCGTATCCCTCAGGGCCACCCTGGGCCTTGGGGTGAGTCCTGCCCTAGGATGTCTTGACCCCGATTTTCACCCGGAGGACCACTGACAGCCTGTCTGAGCCAACAGATCCCCAACCAGCTTCTGTCTGCAGCCTCCCCCTTTCTGGGTGGGTCTCTCTGCCTCCCTGGGGACTGTAGCTACCCAACAGGCCTGGAGAAGGCTCTGGGGAATGAAGGCAGGAGTGAATGACTTTTTCTGTCTCCTGTGGGCATCTCGAGAGCGCTACTCCCCTCACAGATGTCCCAAAGATGATTCTGTTCACGTCCCCAAATGCCCACCACTGGGGGCACCAGGCTAGGGCCCAGGCTTTCTCCTTCCTCTTCTACCCCGGCCCGTCCTGGGTTTCTGCTCTCTTGACTCTGCCAGGGGTCGCCCGGAAGATAAACGTGCCGTCTCCCAGTGCCTGCCTGGAGCAAGAGAGCTGGCACAGGCACCCAGCCGGATGCCATCAAGTGCCGCCTGACACCGTCCGGGCAATTCCGCGTGGCCATCCTCAGGCCCTTTCAGCCGCCCGTTAGAAACCAAAACCCCATTAGCTAACAGACGTTTCTGCACAGATCACTTTCCCTGCTGATGAGAAACTACGTCCATGTGACTGTTCCCATCACCAGACAGGGAGAAGAGATGAGACAGAAGGAGTCCCAGCCACTTGCACGGTGGGTGCCCACCCCCCACCCCTGCAGCCGAGGTCTACTTTTGCTGGGCCAGGGCAGGGTGCCTCTTTGGATCTCGACCACCCCCTAGGAGTTGGTAATGCTGTGGTTCCCAGTTTCCAGATAAGGAACCTGAGGCCCAGAGAAGCTGAGTGACTTGCCCAGGGCCACACAGCCAGCCAGTGGAGGTCCTGGGAAGCTGATCCAGGCCTGCTTGGGTTTATAGCATCCGCCTCACCTCCGTTTAAACAATGCCTCAGAACCCCAGCCCATTCGGCAGCAAAGCTGCTGAGGAGGCCCGAACCTCCTCTGATCGATCGGACTTGGGCTCAAAGAGGGCAAGTGGCTTGCCCAGGGACACAGCAAGGCCATGCCCCTAGGATGGGCTCCTCTTGGGTCTGCCCCACCACACGCCAGGCAGAGGAAGCCACGTGACCTCGTCTGATCACCCAATGCCACCACCCAGCGGCGCTCACACCTGAAGGTGCATCAGAAGGAGGGTGAAGCTGTAAAATGCAGATGCCTGGAGCCCCATGAGAGGTCAGCATTATATTAAGCACTGTCCTTAGACAGGACGGTCTAGAGTTGCCAGCCTCTCCTCCCAGAGCTCCAGGAAGAGTTGGGTTGGGCCTTGCAGCAGGTCTGAGTGGCCACAGGGAGCTCCCCTCCCCCTCCAGAGGCAGTCCAGGGGCTGGCCTCTGGGATCCCGGGGTGAAGCTCCGGTCTTGCCATGAGCATACCTAATCACCTGGACCCGATGGCTGTCCCACGGGCCCTCATGGCAGCTGCCTGCAGCTCTGACCGCCGCCCCAGCCACGGAGGGGGAAATGGAGGTTGCCCTCAGGAAGTGGCCTGGCCAAGCAGGGCTGGACCACACCCTAGGACCCAGGGACCAGGGACTCTCCCCCGCCCCAGCAAGTTCTCCCCTACCTCAGCTCCATCGGGAAAAAAGAATCTTAGAAAGCGGTCAGGCGCTGCTCATGCCAACCGGGTCCAGGGCATGATCTGATTTTGCCCGAGGGCAAAGGGTCCAGAGTCAGATCTGATTCTGACTGGGCAGGTCCGCCTCAAGTGCCACCTCTCAAGGGATGGGAGGGGCTCCCCAGGTGTAGGGCACAAGGCTCTACATGCTCCTGCTGGGGGCGGGAGGCCCTCTGCCCTCAGACGCGCGTGCTGCCCCCAGCCCACCCCCACAGCTCTGCAGGCCAGCTCCCTGCAGGAAGGCGGCGGCAGGCCCCGGCCAGAGGCCAGAGGGGTGGGGCCCCGCGCTGAGCAGGACAGGGCTCAGAAACGAGGTGTCTCCCTCCCTCGACCATCTTTGTTTGCTCTATTCAGGGGGGCAGTGGAAAGAAGGGGAGAGCTGCGAGGGGGAGGGGACAGTGACGGGGTGGAGTGGGGAGGGAGATCAGGAAAGAGACAGCTGGACAAGCTGCTGGACGGACATGCAGAGAC
>SJYA01004701.1:0-25074 GCA_006410615.1 Neotragus moschatus
CTGAGAACAAAATCCTGAGCATTAACTTCTGTTGTACAGGCATTAACTAGGTCTCTGACCTCAGAGTTATCAGGTTTAACCAAATCATTTATTCACACACACCTCAAATATGCATTGGTTCAAACTTTGCACCTTTCCCTTCATGTGCACCTTTGTTTACCAATCGCCTAATTAAGTCACTAATAATAATAAAGTCAAAGTGTAGAATCCAAAAACCCCAAGAACAATGTCCTAGAATATTACTAAGGTCTATCTATAGGCTTATTTTTCATAAAACTAAGATGTTACAACTTTTTGCAGCAGACCAGAACATTATACACAAAGATGATCAGCTCACCTGCTTCATGTCAATCCCGTATTTATACTTTATCTACCAGGGCTGTCCTTCACTCACTCAATTTTTCCATGTTTTGATGATGGTACACAGGGTAGCCAGCTTCCACGACGGCACCCGAGGACTCCTGGCTCCTGGTACTCGTAGCCTTGCAGTCTCCCCCCATATTAAATCACGCCTGGCCTCTAAACCCAATAAAATATTTGACAGGCTGACAGCGTATGACCTCTGAATCTTAACTATACATACATTGAGCCTTCTGCCTCCCTTTCTCTTGTATTGCTTGCTCTTGGGGAACTCAGCTGTCTTGTTGTAAGGACACTCAAGCAGTCCTGAGGAGAGGTCCAAGTATAAAGAAACTGTGGTCTCCCTGCCAACGACCAGCACGAACTTTCTAGCCTTCTGAGTGACTCATGGAGGCAGATCCTCTAGCCCAAGCTTTCACAGATCTGCAATCCCACCTGACATCTTGACTGCAACCTCACAAAAGACTCTAAATCAAAACTGCCCACTAATCCTCTCTAGATTCCTGCCCCATAGAAAATGTGATCCATAACAAACACTGACTGCTGTCTTCAGTTGCTCAGTTGTAGGGTAATTTGTTACACAATAAAAAAAAAAAAAAAAGGAAACAATATAATCATCAACCACCAAGTGTCATATCTCACAGTGAGGACATTGATACTATATTCTCTCATCCTATCTACTCCCCTTTCAAGGAGTTATGACCTAGCTCTTTATTACTGATGAAAGGTTTAACCATGGTATAAAATAAAATATAATATTAAAAACACTGAAGACGAATATAAGTTCTCCATCATTGTTAACGGACCTCGGGTCACTCACAAAACCTGGTTAATTACCACTTTTGGCCCTGCGTGGCATCCTCTGGTCTTCCCCAGTGGCTCTGCAGTAAAGAACCTACCTATGACCCAGGAGGCACAGGTTCAAACCCTGGTTCAGGAAGAGCCCCTGGAGGAGGAAACGGCAAGCCACTCTAGCATTCTTGCTGGGAAAATCCCATGACAGAGGAGTACAGTCCATAGGGTCGCAGAGAGTCAGACACATGGCCTTCTTTGCTATGACGTATTTAGTTCTTTTTCTTTTGTCGTAATGTGAGGATGAACAAATCTCCTTACCCAAGGACATGAATTTTGACCACTGTCGTCCACCAGTCTCCCGATTACTCGTTTGTGCTCAGTCACTCAGTTGTGTCCAACTCTGTAACCCCATGAACTGTAGCCTACCAGGCTCCTCTGCCCATGGGAATTCCCAAGCAAGAATACTGGAGTGGGTTGCCATCCCCTTCTCCAGCAGATCTTCCCAACCTGGGAACCAAACCCAGGTATACAGCATTGCAAGCAGATTCTTTTCCATACGAGATACAGGGAAGTTCCTCAATACCTTACCCAGAGGTAAACATTAAGCTACTGAACAATTAAATCAGCTATGGTGCTTTCATTCTGTGATATAAGATGCACATTTTTATAAATAACGGAATAGGATAAACTTAACTTTTTTAAACAAGCTGCAGTCACAAAGTACTAGATTAATCATAAACCTTGGATCCTATCACATTCTTGTGACAGATTTTTTATATATTGACTTGTTTATTGCTTAATTTTTAATTAATATAGCAACTGCTGTTAAATCCAGTACCTAACACAAGAATAATTAATGTGACTGGCATTCTATTGATCTATATCCTCCCTAACCACACAGTTCACAGCCTCATTCATCTTTTTTAAAGGACCACATTCAAGCATTGCTTAGAGTAGGCTATGAAATATTGGTGAAACATTTACCTTAATTTTTCATTGACTTCTATTTTTTCTTATTTAAATACTCCAAGAATAATTCGATAAGACAAGAATACTTTTTTCATTGAAAATAGTTTATCCTTACCTTTGTTTTATGACACCTGCTCCTCACTGACTCATGTACTACCTTCTTTTAAATAACTGACCAAAATATGAGCTCATTCATTTATTTACTTTTAACAACACATTCAAAATGAATTCAAGCCAGGACCCTGAAAGAGAATACTGACGAACACTAGTGTCTTTCCATACACTCATTCTCCACAGACAACTTGTTAGATCCTTTCTTGTTTCGTTTTAAATAATAGACAGTACACAGAGTGATTTGATCACATATACTAACATATTCTCAATACTTATCTATCTTTGGCCTTTTTTCAATTAGGCACTTATTTAAACAATTATTTTTAATGTGAATGGTTTGCTCCTTTTCTAAATAACCTAACAACCAACTAGCCAACACCAACCCAAAAGCAAAATGGATTCTTGTGATAGAATATCTCTTATATGGAAAACAGTTAAGTAAGACCTGATCTGTGTAGGTTATGATTAGTACTTCAGGAAATAACATATTAATAATCCTTGCTCCCTGCTGACTTGAATCAGTGGTCATCACTCATTTACACGTCTTCATTTATTCTTGCATTGCTTTACTTAGGATACATTTCACAGACACTGAGAAATAAAGCTCAGGAAACGCATCTGTGATTACTCCTGACTTTCGCTGTAAGTCCCTTCTCCACTGAGGAAATAAGATTTCCTTTTCCTAATGAAGCTCAAGGTTACAAAGCTTCATCAAAATCCTTGACTCACACATTTCAGCACGCTCATCATTAGTCTGTATTGAACATCTTTTTCTTCCTTTTTTATGTATAGTTTATTCCTGTATACAAAGATTCACTAATAATATCATCCATCCTCATGAATCAAAAATCCCAAGAACAACATCTTTGTCTATCACGAATAGCTGTCTATGTATGCCCACTTCCCACTGTGCTAAAAGACAACATTTTTGCAATATTCTTAAATACTTGCTTTTTGCACATATAAATCAATCAGCACCCCTGCATCACATCCGTCCCGTTGGTCCATTAGCTTGGCCCTTTCCATTTAAAGACAATGCAATGAGTAACTAAGGGATCCAAAGTCTCACTCCACAACTAGAACAGTTCTGTCCATCTTCTAGTGTGCTCCTCTATCAAAAAATTAATAGCCTAAATCTTTACCAGTCGAGCAGTACTTGACATGCACTGCAAAACTAAAACACATGGTAAAGCAGCCCTGGAAATGAAGGAAACACCTGCATCTTTTTCACTGAACTTTAAAGGAACAAAAAAATTAATCAATCATAAATCCCAACTCTGGCCCACATGGGTGTTACCTGGTTTTATTTATTAATATACCCATTTACTACTTTGGAAATTTTAAGTGACACCCATGAACTAACCTCCCAACCCAAGAACATAAACTCTGTCACTTACATTACCCTGTTCTGTCCTTACCCACCAAGTTTGTAAAAGCCAAGATCTCTACAACTTAGACAATGATTAAATCATCTGTAGTATGTTCACTTGGTGAAAATGTAGACTTTCAAAAAGTTTTCTTTAATGGAAGTTAGGTTTTCAGTGTTAATTATTAATAAAAACTTTGGTCATTTAATAATCTCATCGTTGCCCAAGAATGGCACTCTTTATTTACCGACTCGCTTAATTTTTATTTTTAAATAATACAGTGACTACCAATGTGAGACTACAAACCTTTATCAATCATAAATACGTGTCTACATACTCCTCATCCACAAATCTAACAACTTGGTGATTGCTTATAATGGAAATCACTTGTGCACCACTGGATAAGGGTAGATCTTTATTTTATGGCATATTCTAACCAATTCACATGATTTTTTCTGAGTTATAATGTCCAGTGATTCATTTATTGATTTCTGTGTATAATGAGGCATGAAATAGATTAATTACAAATTTGTCTAAAGAACTTATCCATGTAAATTTTGTATGTGTACTTAGCCAAAGTGGGGAGGAACCTAGAGCTCTCCTTCTTTATCTCGACAATATTTGGATATATCCGGAGTAAACATTACATCTGGTTCCAGACCCATGTTCCTCCCTGGCCCCTCTTTGGCCTTCTTTTGAGTAACTAGTCTATACATAAAATGCTTTCCTTTATCCCCTTGTAACGATATATCAAGATCAATGAAGAAACACCAAAGTACTGCATGAGAGTGCTGGATATCCGTCTTAATGCTCATAGCCCATTGACGTAACTGACTAAATCCTCTTTTGATGTTTTTTAAATAAAACTCAGTGAATAGAGATAGATTAATCTTAACTCTGGTCATATGACAAAGTCTACTTTTGCTTTGTGTTTGGCCTTCTCTCAATAAAACTACTATGTAAGCAACTCTTTTTTTTTTCTTTTTTTTCTTCTTTTTTCATCTCAGGTGTACATGAGTTCCCCATCTTGAACCCCTCCCCCAACCTCCCACTCCACATCAGCTCTCAACTCTTCATGTAAACTTTTTTTGTTGTTCTTTTATAATCAAAACAGCGAAACCAGCAATGAAAGCAGCCACCTGGACTCTTGGTTATCTCTGGATTGTCCCCGTGGAAGGGCTCAGAGCTTTTATCTGTTCATCTACAGAACCCCACGTTTCAAACATGCACTAATAATCATCTTTGCTTTATTGCATAATTCCATAATTGGTCTCTGTGTGGCCCGCCTTATCTTTATTCATTTACATGCTTATTTATCTATTCCTGAGTTCATTTCGCAAAGAGTTTACCTTCTGCCTTTTTCTCAATAGGCCACCAATTTCAAGATGGGAATTAATTACAATTTTGGATTCAGACCTAACCCCCACCCTAGGAGTCATCATTGATTGGTCCAAGCTCAGCACTCGTTTTCCTCAGTCGCTTACCCCTTCGTGTATTGATCCATTCACTAGTCCAGTAATAACACAATCACTACATATTCATCATAAAATCTTCAAACTCTGATTCTTGAATGCTACTAAGATCTAGCTATATGTTCATTTCCTATAGAACTAATAACACTAGACCTCCTTTTCCAGTGACCCTCAGTGTGGACATACGTGCTCCCTCCCATGGAGATCTTTTGAAGCAAAGTGTTGATATCAACTGTCGTGTGAATATAAAAGAGTAGCAAACGTCTCTGAAAATATTTTCCAATTTTTAGAGGATTCATCAGTTGTGCAAAATTGAATTAAACATGGTCACCTACGGTTCATTAGCTATTCTGCCATTGGTACTGTCCACTATTCTTTAATTTTATATTTATGTAGCTATCTAATTTTTAAAAAATATTTCAGTGAACAATGAACAAATTCTCCTAACCAAGAACATAAACTTGAAATGTCACCCAACTTGGTATATATGCTTCTTAAACAGAGTAATATCACCCAAATGCTTCTTCATTAGAGAAGATTAAGTCAGTTATGATGTATTAATTCCGAGGTGAAATGGAGGCTTTAAAAATAATGAAAAATCATGAATTTAGGTATGTTTGCTGCTGCTAAGTCGCTTCAGTCATGTCTGACTCTGTGCAACCCCAGAGACGGCAGCCCACCAGGCTCCTCCGTCCCTGGGATTTTCCAGGCAAGAGCACTGGAGTGGGGTGCCGTTGCCTTCTCCAGTGCATGACAGTGAAAAGTGAAAGGGAAGTCGCTTCGGTCGTGTCTGACTCTGTGTGACCCCAGAGACGGCAGCCCACCAGGTCCCCCATCCCTGGGATTCTCCAGGCAAGAACACTGGAATGGGTTGCCATTTCCTTCCCCAGTGCATGACAGTGAAAAGTGAAAGGGAAGTCGCTCAGTCGTGTCTGACTCTGTGCGACCCCATGGACTGCAGCCCACCAGGCTTCTCTGTCCTTGGGATTTTCCAGGCAAGAGCACTGGAGTGGGGTGCCGTTGCCTTCTCCAGTGCATGACAGTGAAAAGTGAAAGGGAAGTTGCTCAGTCGTGTCTTACTCTGTGCAACCCCCCATGGACTGCAGCCCACCAGGCTCCCCCGTCCCTGGGAGTTTCCAGCAAGAGCACTGGAGTGGGGTGCCTTTGCCTTCTCCGTTAGGTATGTTTAAAGGATACTAACTGCAGAATTCTAGATGAGAGCTAAAACTTGTTTCCTGTCTTTGGCCCAGGAACATCACTATTTTTCATTTACTCAATTATTTAATTTTCATTTTAAGCTCTATACTGAACACCACAGAATCCACAATCGAACCCACAAGTCAGAACTTTTAAAGTCAGATTTTCTTCTTAATGAATCTTGCTTGTGCAAATCAGATAAATTTTAACCTTTGTTTTTCATGGCCCAAGCTTGGCTCCTCTTCTGGTATTCACTCACTCACTCATTCATTCATTCATTTAATTAGTCATGGGATAAGTTCACCAGCTGCTCGTTATATAAAGGAAACAGAAAATGCTACACTGGGCAGCAACCCAGAAACAAAGTGCTATTCTGTGCATCTGTCTACGTGCGCACTATGCAAAATGGGAAAGGCCTAGACTTTTTTTAAAGTATGAAAGTCAACTGTGTAAAACAGGATAATCACTGTGTTTATTCCATAATAGAATGCCTCACTGGTGTGCAATTTGCATCTTTCAAGTAAAATATGAATCTATTCATTCATTCACTAACAGCAACATATAATTATCACATGTCACTATTATAATTATAACTCACTGGACAAAAACTTTCCAATAATATTAGCATGTTATCATGTACTCACAGTCAGCCATCTTAAATTAGCCATAACTCTGGTTATAGGACTTATTCGGATCACTGGCCCATGATTTTGTTTCTATTCGATATTTAATTATTTGTGAAAACATTTCGCCTTTTCTTAACAAAGTAAACAATCGGCAACCAACTATCAGTCCATCAGTACATCATAACAGTATTCAATCTTGGGCAAACTTGTCTATTTGCTCTCTGCCAAGAGAGTAAAATCTTGATATATTTATTTTCCTAGACTTCAGTGCTTCAGAAATATTTGAAAATATTCTCATAATTGAACAATGTATGGCTTTCCTGTCTTCATTCCTCCTTCCTGACTTTCTTTACCTCCTGCATTATTCCACTTATAACAAAGAAAATCCATATCCAAGGAACACAGAACTTAAGAACAAAATGCTGAATACTCCTTTCTCATGCCACAAGCATGAGGGCATAACTAGATCTCCTCTTAGAACGACCTCAGAGCTACAGAGTTCAATCAGAACTCTCAATTCAGAGGGTCCAAGACACTCATCATGGATCCAGACCTGGCCTTTTTACCTTCTTCATTCACGTCATTCCTTCAAGATCATTTTTACATGAATAAATTATAATGCAATCAATATCCAAGAATTATAAATGCCGAGAACAAGATGAATGATGGTTCCTAAGTTCAGTCTATTTACATTTGTCGCACAGAACTAACGCATTTGATGTCTTCTTTCAATGCACCGCTGTGTTGCACAAACAGATAATCAACAGGTGTGTCTCAAAGCAAAACCATATTGACAACAGGTTTCTGCTATCTCTTTACTCAATTTGCCCATATTTTAAAGGTGGCAGAATAAAAAACTGTGAACTGCCATCTTCCCTTACAACTAAAACAACGTAATTGTCTTCCTACGTTCACCATCCTCAGCAAATAAACACTCTTGATCTTCATCAAGGATTGGATGTCTAAATACACTTTGGGCTCATACTGAAATGGGACATTATGTGGCCCTAAAAATCACTAATCATGAACCTTGGTACATAACATGCCCCTCCTGATCAACATCTGGTGTTCTTTAATTTTATTTATATATGTGAAGCCAGTTTTTTTTTTAATTATTCTTTGAAAAACCGAGAACGAACTTCCCAAATTGAGAACATGAACTTCAAGAGTTATTTACATTGATCTTTGTGCTTTTTACCGACAATGGCACCTGTTAAAAGAGACTGGCCATTAGAGAATAACTGAGCTGGCTGTGGTATGTTCACGCAGTAGGGGAAAAGCCAATTCGACGCAGTCTACAGTAGATATTTTTAAAGGGATGTGAGCTTCGCACTGCCAGATTAATCATAAACTTCAATCATATCACATTCTCATAATTGGTAGAAAAGCTGCAATCCTTTTATTTATCAACTTATTTGATTTTTCATTTTAAGCTATGTAGTAATAAGCATCAATGAATTCAATACCCAACTCAAGAACAGAGTTTTTAAACATCACAGGTACATAGTTGCATATTCTCTGCTCTTAAGTTAATGGCCTACTAATTATTTTCACGAACTTTGTGCAGAATTGGATCGCTTTTTAAAACTAGTGTCATGGCACATTCTCAGAAATAATCCTACTCTATGACTTTACAAAGCCTTTCGCTTATTTATTTAATTTGCGATGGAATAATCTGACCGATTTATTTTCCTAAAAAATATACCACTTATGGTAAGATATAAAATACATTGTATAAATATCAAATATGTAGTAAAACACATACTGTAAATATAAACTATAATAAAATTATATTAAAACTCTCCAACTGAAACCCAGAACCGAAACACTATTTTCACACACCTAAGTCTCTATGTGACCTAGAAGGAAGAAACTAGGTCCTATTTTCCTGATAGGAACATCAGTAGGATAGATCAGTATTAGCTATAAACCTTACTTCAGAACACATACTCCATTGTTGTTCACAGTTTGCCTTTTAAAACAATCATTCAAGATATATCATATTATCTCAGTTACCTGAGAGTCTACACACTGCATTCTTGAATACCAAAAATGCTAACAACTGCCACCAGGCTTATTACCCACAGAAATATACAACTACATCATCCTCCCATCAACTCTGAATGCCAACATGGATACCCACGCGTGACCCTTTTTGTCTTCATGCACTTAAACATTCATTTAATCCTTCATGCATCCACTGATTCATTTACATCAATAAACACCATATGAGGGACCACTAAGACCGAAGAACCCAATTTGCCCTAAACTCTACCCCCTACAAGGGAAAAAACCAACTCTTTTTCTAATGGACCTGACTTAGGGTTTAATCAAAATGCTTGACTCATATACCCCGGAACTCACATCACTGACCCAAGCTCAATACTCTTTTTTACCTACTTCAATACTCCTTTATTTACTTACGCATTGTTTATGGATTGCTTATGTACTCATTATTTATCATTTCATTCATGGTTTCACTGTTGCTTTTAAAAAATTGAGTTCTGTGAATCACAAGAACCCAAGAGCGAGATCTTTGAATATTGCAGAGAGCTGTTTACAGCTATTTATTTCACACAGTTAACAAATGAGGTCTATGTTTAATTGAATTTCAGTGTTTCAATATAGATTAATCAATAACCATGCTTCATACCCTTGCCATGTGTTTTGCTGCTCTCTGCTTGCTCAGCTTTCACGTAATTCCTTCATATTTTGGAGGTAGTCCAATGAACTCACCGTCTCACCCCTCAGCTGGAGGACTGAGAATACTCTCTCTCTTGCTGGGCGCTCCCTCCTCCACGACTTAACAGCCTAGACTGTCATCAACTGAGAAGTGCTCCCACAATGTGGTACAAAAATAAAATGGAATAGGAAGCAACTGCAAAAATGAATGCAAAGCCAGCAAACTTTGTTTTTAATGGATCTCTGTTGCACCAACAGGGCTCGCTCTTAACCCATGGTTCACGACACGTTCTCAGCAGTGGGCCATATGTGGCTTCCTCTGAGTCTGCAGTAGCCACTCATTCCCTTGAAACAGTTCTATGGACCACATGAATTACCTTCAAACCAAGAACACAAACGTTGTTACTTACATGAGTCCCTTCGCTTTCTATCCACAGAAGTGACCGACAAGATTGTCATCACTGGTAATGAATAAATCAGATGAGGTGTGTCGAATCTGTGGAGTAAAACACGGGTTTTAGAAAACTGAAGATGCAGTGTGGATTATGTTAAGAGACCTTAGTCTTGCGGAAACAAATCTGTCATAAAATCTCCTTCTAATCACATTCAATTATCCCAAGAACGGCTCTCTTTTTATTTTTTAAATTATTAATGTAGGAAATGAAGACAACGGCTACATCTATATTCTAGTATAATAATTAAGAACTACGTCTCTTCCTAATTCTTCCTATCAAACCCTACCCACACAGTTAAGAGCCTACATGACCATCTTTATGAGCGAGGTGAATTTACATCACTCTTCGTATTTTCTCTCGGCATGCTTGACCTTGCTCTATGACTTCATTCATATCTTTATTTTTTATTTGTTTACTCGTGGAATAATTTGTCCATTTTTTCCCCAAAACAAAGGCAAAGTGGTCTAAAACACTATTGTAGTGTTTTAGATATATATCTATATAGATACATATAACTGTCTCTACAGTTCTTTACCCAAAGTGGCCATAGCCCAATCCCCTTTTATTTATATAACATCCGAAGAGTACAGTTAGATCAATATATGATTTTTAATGATACAATATCCTCATTGGTCTACAGCTGCCGCCGCTTTTAAATAACCTCTTCCTTCCCTGGGGCTTTCCTGATAGCTCAGCTGGTAAAGAATCCACCTGCAGTGTGGGAGACCTGGGCTAGATCCCTGGGTTAGGAAGATCCCCTGGAGAAGGGAAAGGCTACCCACTCCAATATTCTGGCCTGGAGAATTCTATGGATTGTACGGGTTTGCAAAGAGTCCGACACGACTGAGTAACTTTCACTCTCTCACTCCTAACTAACAATAATATCACCTACATACCCCAGGAAAGAGTCCAAAATAACACTATCATCTGCCCATAAACTCAACACCCAAAGAATAACAACTAAACGTCTTTTTCAAAAACGATATTGGTTGAGACAATCTGATTAAATACTATCTCTTCTCATATCGTGAATTCTTAATATTGGCCCATGCTTGCTCTTCTTTAGTTAGGCAGTTCTGTGATCAATTATCGCATTTCCATTTTTCCCCTTTCTTAATAAAATTAACAACCACCAAGCCAGAGCAACACTGACTCTTACATAGAGCTGCCCATAGGCTCTTGATCAACATGTTAAATACCCTGGCCCCTTTAATCACTGGAATTCAACTTTACAGAAATGTTTCAAGAATAATTGATATCTCATTATGCACTCTCATTGTTGGTGGTTATCTCATTCCATCTCTTTGTCTTCATTGGTTTATTTACTCATTATTGATTCACTAATAAAGGATCTACACCTAAGATCTATCAAAGCCTGTATAACTAGCTTAAGTGACAATCTCGTACCCCACCAAAGCTGTAAATTAGGTTTGTTTCTAAAGACCTCAGAGTTATAGGGGTTAGTCAAAATCCTTGATTTGGACACCTCACAGTACTCATCAATGATCTAGGCCTGGGTCATTCTTCTTTATTCATTTACATATTTATTAATTCATTCATTGATAGATTAGTAATGAATCAGTATCCTTCAATAACCATAAAGCAGGACTTTAAGAACATTACTAACTTCTGGTTTTTGCTCACTTCTCTCAGAATTAAAACACTGCATCTATAAGGGACCTTACTGTGGGATTTCATGCAAATCCACACTCATAATGGCAATTCTTGGTTCTTTAATGTTTCTTGAATTTGTTTGGATTTTAAATATGCAACAAAACAATCCAGGAACACCTTATTTTACTTCACTAACAATTTTCCAACTCAATAGTCTCAACAGATTAAAAGTCTAAATCTTTATTCCTAGCAGAATGTGTAAATCAACCATGGTAAAATAAAAAATAAAGTGAAATAGAAACAACTGTAAAATGAATGAAACATCTTTTATCTCGTCTTTTAATGGACCTCAATCAATCAAAGTTGGGCTAATCTGAGACTTCCCTAGTGGTCCAGTGACTAAGACTGTGAACTTCCACCAAAGGGGCCATGGGTTCAATCGCTGGTCAGAAAACTAAGACCCCACAAGCCTGGAGCACAGCCGATAAATAAATAAAATTGAAAGAAAAACAAAGTCAAGTGTATCTAAAAGTTTGTTCCCTGCACATTTCACCAGTATTCATTCTTGATTCTTTTTATGTATTTCTCTATTTGTCTATTATTTGATTAGTTATGAATTAATTAATTCTATGTCTATTGTTCGAAAGATAATTGACAAGAGTAAATCGAAGCTCACACAACTCAAATATTATACAAACACACAACCCCAAAAAATAGACACAAGATTTGAATTTCCAAGTTCATTCCAAGTTCCAAGTTTCCAAAGAAAACATACATCTGGCTGACAGGTATATGAAAAGATGTTCACATTGCTCTCAGGTCAGGTCAGGTCAGTCGCTCAGTCGTGTCCGACTCTTTGCGACCCCATGAATCGCAGCACGCCAGGCCTCCCTGTCCATCACCAACTCCCGGAGTTCACTCAGACTCACACCCATGGAGTTGGTGATGCCATCCAGCCATCTCATCCTCGGTCGTCCCCTTCTCCTCCTGCCCCCAATCCCTCCCAGCATCAGTCTTTTCCAATGAGTCAACTCTTCGCACGAGGTACTATCACACAGATGCAAATCAAAACAAGAATGAGGCATCACTTGTCAGAATGGCTCTTACCAAAAAGTCTACAAAAAAACAAAAGTGAGAGAGGATAAGAAAGGAATGCAAGCTGGTACAGCCACTATGGAAAACAGTATGGAGAGTCCTTTAAAAACCAGAACTAGAACTACCATATTATCCAACAATTCCAGTCCTAGGATATAGCGGATAAAAAAATGAAAAAATTCAAAAAGATACTTGCACCCCAATGTTCATAGCAGTCCTGTTTAGAGTAGCCAAGATACAGAAGTAATCCAAGTCTCCAGTAACAGACAAATGGATAAGAAATTTTTATATATACGTATATATTAAAATATACACATGTATATTTTATGTGTGTGTGTATATATATATATATAATGGTATATTTAAAGTGAAAGTTGCTTAGTCGTGTCTGACTCTTTGTGACCCCATGGACTATACCATCCATGGAATTCTCCAGGCCAGAATACTGGAGTGGGTAGCCTCTCCCTTCTCCAGAGGATCTTCCTAATCCAGGGATCAAACCTAGGTCTTCTACATTGCAGGTGGATTCTTTACCAGCTGAGGCACAAGGGAAGTCCAAGAATACCGGAGTGGGTAGCCTATCCCTTCTCCAGCATATCTTCCCGAACCAGGAATTGAACTGGGGTCTCCTGTATTGCAAGCAGATTCTTTACCAACTGAGCTATCAGGGAAGCCCCACTACTCAGTCATAAAAAAAAGAATGAATTTCTGCCATTTAAAGCCATGCAGATGAACCTAAAGAATAGTATGCTTAGTGAAATATGTCAGGCAGAGAAAGACAAAAACTGTATGATAAAACTTATGTGTGGAAATAAGGAATAATATAAGTAAATGTATATGCAAAACCGAAACAGATGATAGAGAACAAACTTATGGATATATTTATAGCATTGTATTCCTAGGTGGCAAAGTAGTAAAGACTCTGCCTGCAAATGCAGAAGACACAAGAGACACATGTTCAAGCCTTTGGTTGGGAAGATCCCCTGGAGAAGGAGATGGCAACCCACTCTGTATCCTTGCTAGGAAAATTTCATAGACAGAGGAGCCTGGCGGCTGGCTACAGTCAACAGGATTGCACAGTCGGACGCAACCGAGCACACGTGCAGTGCCCAAGCAGAGGCTTTAAAATGTACACAGGTGGTTTTTCTTGGCCTCTGGAATTTCAAGTTTTCACTATGAGACAAGCATGGCCCAGATACTACAGCTCCTTTATCTAAGGAGTTTGAATAAGAAGGCAAGAAGTGAAGTCAACCCACAGCATAGAGCACAAATGCGGCCAGACACCTATGTTAGAGCTGAAACACTGCTATGGTTGCAATGATTGTTATTCTGTGAGCCAGTAAGAGTGTGGGCTACTTGTTATGCAGCGCTATCACAACAATGACTAACCCATACATTTCCTCCCTTTTGTTTCTAAGAATTTATTCATTTATTGGTTTTTTATAATATAGTCAATGAAGTCACCACGAAGGTACCATCAAACCTAACAAAAACTGCAATGTCTATCCATCTCAGTAATTTGTTGCTGGTGTTCACTAGGTCGTGTTTCACTCTTTTGTAACCCTATGGACTCTAGCCTGCCAGGTTCCTAGGTCCATGGGATTTCTCAGTAATGTATGTATATATACTAGGCATGGATATAAAAGCTAAATCTTTGTAATTCTTACCCATAAACTCTTACTTGATGAAATTAGTTTCAACTGTACAGCAAGGTATTAATACAAATATTTGCTTCAGGATATACTTTCTTCTTTGGCCCTTGTTTAGTTCTCTATGCATACTGACAATTAGTAACACCTGTCTGCACGTCAACAGTTGCTATTAATATGTTAACTACAAATGTTGGTACATGGCATATTTTCTGCCTTGCATCATACATGGCATCTCTATTATTTGTTACTCATTTTTTTGAAATAAACAATATTATTACAATGAGTATCTGCAAAATGACTCTTCAACCTACCAACTACAACCTTAAAAATAACTGCTTGATATTCTCTTACCGAAATACACAAACCTTCAACGTTAGAGAGATATTCACATAAGCTTCGGGGCGTGCATTCAAAGTATACTTAATAGTTGATAAAATAAATGAATAAGCCTATCTCTATTTTTCATGAACCAAAGACTTTTTTTGCCAGTGAATCTCAGCCATGCAGAACTAGATTAATTATCATCTTTTTCACACGGTACATTTTCATCTCTGGCCCATAATTAACCCTCTTTTATTAATTTATGTATTTAATTATTCATACCTAACATTCAAGAAATTCTCATTAACTAACCACCCAATGCAACTAATAGAGTAGCCATTATCCATATATGACTATTTAAGTTTAAATTAATAAAAATAAAGTAAAATTAAAAATTCAGTCCTCCATCCTCATTAACCACATTTCAAGTGCTCACTAGTCACATGTGGCTACTGGCTACCATATTGAACAGAACAAATTACAGGTCATGTCCATCAGCGCAGAAATTTCTACTGGACATAAAATACATTCTTCACCTGTAGCTAACAGGCTAGAACTGTTTCTAATGAAGCTAAATGGGACTGATCATAATTCTTTATACTGGTCTATGCTGATTCTCCTTGGTTTTGATCATTTCTGAAAGAGTTTTAATTAACATCCATAAATCCAGTCTCTGACTCCACAGGTAGGACACCAACACTGTCTTTCATCTCAGTTTGTGTTCCTTGCTCAGTGAGTTAGTAGCCTAAATCTTTATCCATGGAAGGCTGTTTAAATAAGCTAAGCACATACACACCATGAAATACAAAAGAGCTGGCAAAAGGAATGAAACATGCTAGGTTATGGGAGTCAAAAGCATAGAGCTAAATTAACTGCAATGTCTTCATCTTTGGGTCGGTCTCATCACCAGTCTACATTTTGGATATTCTGTATCTTATATGTTTATTATGGGTTTCCCCCATGGCTCAGATAATAAAGAATCTGCCTGAAATTCAGGAGATCTGGTCAACAAATAAATACATTTACTAATTTTTTTTGCACTGAAATTAACATCCAACACACGATCATGCAAAAACAGGAATACTGAGTATCTGCTCCTTAACCATACTTTAAATGGACCTGCGATGTACAAAATTGTTGTTTTAGTTGGTAAGTCTTGTCTGACTCTTTTGCAACCCCAGGCACTATAGCCAGTTAGGTTCCTCTGTTCATGGGACTTCCCAGGCAAGAATATTTGAGTGGATTGCCATTTCCTTTCCCAGGGAATCTTCCCAACCCTGGGATGGAACCTGCGTATATTGGCAAACAGCATCTTTACCACATGAGCCACCAGGGAAGCCCCATGTACAGAATCAGTACAATCAATTTTAATTCTGGAATAATTAAATATTATTAGCAACTCATGTTTGCCCTCTCATTTTATTCATTCATTTGTTCATTCCTTCATTTACTTACTTATGAACACCCTTGAACCACTGTCTAGCTGACGATTTAAGAACATCAACTATTACTTACATTTTCTTTGCCTTATCCTTATCACCCAAATAAGAGTCAAAATTCTCATAAAAACTGCATGATTAAATAAACTATGCTGTGTCTATTTCATGCAACAGAAAGCAACTTTTTAAAAGAGCGAACAGCCTGGATCATTTTTAATGAGTCTCACTTGTGTAGAATTGAACTAATCAGCCTTAGTTCATGAAACGTTGTCCTCACTGCTCTGTGCTTTTTCCTTTTACACTTTATGTGTCCCTTTTAAAAAAGCAACAAAAGGACACTCATGAATCTTACCCAAAATATAATGAGCCACCAATTCTTTTCATTTCTATGTGCATCTCTCACTAACAGTCTAAACTTAACCAAGAGGAAAATGTTGCTAACACCATAGTGCATAATAGTAGAATGCTACTGAAATAAATGAAATAGCGTATTTTTGTTTCAACGTCCTTCAAATTTGCAGGACTGTGTAGCCCTAAATCTTGGCTCATGCTATATCATCTTTAGTCCATGATTTCACTAATTTTGATTTTACTAATATAAATACCAACTTCTTTATAAGAAATCAATAAACATATAACGACATGCTATTCATCCCAAGGCTAAGGGAAAGTAACAATCGTATTTATATAAACATATATATTATTAATGCATAATATAATCACACACATATATACATAAATTAACATAATGACCCATATATATAATTACTTTTTTATTTGCTCATTTCATACAGAGAGAACAGCCCAGTTATATTATTTTGTGATTCGGTGACAGGCCAAATGAGAGTCCTCATCCTGAGTTCAGGACCGTGTCTCATCACTGGTCTGTGCTCGGCCATCTTTGATTTTATTGGGGCCCATTCATGTTCAATAGCACCCATCAACCAACCACCCAACCGTAAAACGCCACCACTAACCATCACTCACATTGGTTGGTCCATGGCTCATTTCCCACAGAGGTCACAGCCAAGGTCTTCATCAACAGTGTCATCAGACCCACTCTGGGGCCTCCACGCTGTGGAACACAAGGCAGGTATTCAAAACGGTTAAAGAACCCAGATCTTCTCTAACGGGCTTTGGGTGAGCAGCCCAGAATTAATCACCATCTCCAGTTCCTCACACATCCTCATCATTGGCCTAATAGGCCTCTCATCGTATATATTTTCCATCTAATAATTGTATTTACAATAAACGTGCATGGATTCACCACCCTAATCGAAAACAAGCACAGTGACTGTGACCAACATCTGTCTCTATGCTCCTTCCCTTCAGGAGAACCAGCCCCGATCTTCCCAATGGACTCAGCTAGGCTGAACTGTGATACTAATGATCTCTGACTCCAGATATATTCTCATCCTTGTTTCCTGGCTGTCGTTTTTCTTGTTTTCACTTAGTTTTTTGAAATACAAGCACACATGAACTCAGCACTAATCCACAACAAAAATATTGATTCGTCCTTACAGACCAGTGCTTCTGATCTACAGAGGTGAGCATTTCTGTACTGCTGTTTTAAATAGTCCGCAACAGTATAGAAATGGATTAATCTTAAGCCAAAATCCATAAAACGTGATCTTTGGTGGCCCACTCTTGGCTCTCATCCGGGAGTGTGTTTGATTTACTCATCTAATTCACTCCTAATAATATATCCAAAACACCTGAAGCCATCATTCAGCCCAAGACCGGTGACTATTCTAGCTACCTGCGGACACACCTCCTACCCACAGTCCTAACAGCCTAAAACTTACTGGGTATTTGTTTTGTTATTTTTAACAACTACTGTAGGGTAGAACTAAATTAGTCATAACGCTTGTTTGAAAACGCGGTCATCAGTGGTGCTTGCTTGGCTCTCTTTAAATCGATTCCTGCGTTCATTCATTTGCACAATAACTATGCAGCAAACACTCACTAACTCCTGCTCTCATCTGTCTACACTTCCCTTCTCGCAGCCAAGGTCTCTTCTGGCGCACAAACCCCAGTGTGCCCATGCTATGCAACGCAAACCCCCACGAAAAAGAAGAAAACAGCCCAGACCTTTGCGCGTGTTAATGCCAGGTTAGCAGAGCTGGATTAATCATCACCTTTTCTGCAGACCCATTTTCACAACTGTGCTACTCAAGGCCATTATTTCTTTATTCTTCGATTTTTTGTTAATAATAGAATGAAGGACCACAGACCACTCTGATTTCTTTTTCACATCCCTTGGTTGTGAAGAATTAACCTCAATCCTTGGTTCATGACCCCTTCTCCTCCAATGCCCCTCTTACTTTACTGACTACGCAAAGCAGCGCAGTAACCATGCAGGGCCCCCACCTTCAGCGCCTCCCCTCTTAGTTCCCTGCTGCCCTCCACCTTATGCAAGGACCCCCATATCCCCTGTGTCCTCTTCCCTTCTCCTTTTACACACGTAAAATTTTACCACGTATGTATTCTTAAAAAGTATTTTCCACAGTTCAGTGGCTGCCTGGGCCTCTGCAGGGCCTGTGTCAAGGGGGAGAATTAAATACACACGATGGACTTCCGAGCACACCCCTCAAGGGGTGGCAAAAGGACCAGAAGCTCCTTATCTGTGCTCGCAGTCACGAGGCAGTGTGGCCCAGGGCCTGCAGCGCAGATGCTGGCGCCGCCCAGCCTGCCTCCACACCCAGCCCCCAGTCCTGGCTAGCTGGGCCACAGGAAAGTGACCCGATCTCTCTATGCCCGTTTTCCCCACCCGCAGTCATGGCAGCAGTCCCTAAGCAGCATCAGCTATTCTCTGCATGCCAAAGTCAGCCGGGGAACCCACTCCTTCCCTCCCCAGCTCTGAGACCCTCCCTCACATCTTTCTTCCGTCTGCAGCAGCTGTGGTGCTAGACAGACAGACAGACCAGGTTCCACCCCAGCAGGCACTCGAGAGCGGTGTAACTGCAGAGACGTGACCTGGCTTCTCTGCCTTGTGCCCCAGACTCGTGCGACCGGTCGACTGTGGACAGCGACACCCGTGAGGGTCCAATGCGGGGGTGCATGGGACCTTTCCGCAAGCGGCTCCCCCCATGCGCTCACCCTGCCCCTCCCCTGCCCCCACGTCGCCCACCACGCGGGTCCAACACCCCCGATCTGATTAGAGAAACGAGTGATCTCGATGCTCAGGCCAAGCCGAGGGCTTCCGAAAGGATGGGCCTCGGGCCGGAAATTGTTGGGATCTGTTCTTTTTTGGACCCGGCATCAAAGCTTAAACAAGTGCCCTGGAAAACAGAAATCCAACTAAAGGATGCACTTTGTAAAACTAAAATTCATTTCATGAAATGGGCCTGCCTTCGGGGGAGTCCATGCCCTGAGATTCTTGATGGTCGCATTGTTTCCCAGAAGCCAAAACACCATGACCCTTGGTGACAAGATATAGCCAGCTTCCTTCCTGCCCTCCCAGACTGGCCTAGTGGGAGCCCAACATGCTGGCCCCAGAGCAACTCTGAGGCATGAAAAATAAAAATTAAATGACAAGTTAAAACATATTCTATTATGTTCACATGTTAAAACATATGTACTTGTGCATATGATGTAATATAGACACACAAACATACCCACGTGGGGACCCGCGTAAGGAAGTCACAGAAAGACCCCTAGCTGGGGACCCCGACCCAGGCTCCTGCCTCTGCCTTGACCCCACCTCGGGGCATTGGGCGCTCCCCTTGCTGAACCTCAGGGGTCAGTGATCTCCCGGGCTTTCCTCCCTCCCAGGGGGTGTGAAAATGAAAAGCATAAAGTTCAAGTGCAAGTTTCCTCGAAGAGACAGAGGACCGTTAACGCTGTACCTCCTGCCCCGGCGTGCAGTGTCCGAAGCATGCCTTCGTGTACAATGTCCCGTCTGATCTTCACAACGGTCCTGTGAATAAGACACGATCATTGCGATGAGCCAACATTTACTGGATGGACACTCTCCACCAGGCACCATGCTGCCTACGTTGCAGTCACTGACAATGCTCTGCGATGAGAACAGTTCAACAGCATCTTTCTTTTTCTCCCCCCAGAAAGTTTTGAGCATGTGCTTGGTGCCAGATACAGGCCAGGGAAGACAACAATGAATGAAACAGACAAAATCTGAGAGCTAACATCCTTGCAGGTGGAGACAGGAATAGATAATATTCAAAATAAGTACAACATGCAGTTTATAAGATGTTGATAAGAACTGCAGGGGTGGACAGGAAGCAGGGAAAAGGATGGGAGAAAACAAGAGGGAATTCCCTGGAGGTCCAGTAGTTGGGACTCCATGCTTCCACTGCTGGGGACCCATGTTCGATCCCTGGTGAGGGAACTAAGATCCCACAAGCCACACAGCTTGGCCAAAAGAAAGAAGAAAACACCAAGGAGGAGAAAGTCTCACTGAGAAGGTGACATCTGAGCAAAGGCACGATTAGTCCCATTTAACACATGCGGAGACAGAGCCTCGGAAAAGTTAAGTGACTTACAAGTGGCCACACAGCTAGGAAGACGGGCAGCCAGGGTGGAGAGTCTGGCCTCAGCCTGCCTTAATCATGCAGCCCCAGTGCCTCACTTTTGCAGCAGCTTTTGCTGTCTGCCATCCAACTGTCAGCCCGTAAAGTGAGTGTGTAAATGCCCGTGTGGTCCTACAGGAGGGTTCATCTCCCCTGCCACACAGGCATCTCCAGGATGTACCAAGAGTCCTGGACTCTTGGTACATCCTGGAGCGAACCTTCTTGGACGGAGGTGGCAGCGGTTGACAGTTCCCTCGGCACTTGCATGGATTCTGGGATCAGGTCATCCTGAGAAAATATGCCCAGCATGGCCCAGCAAGTCAGCAGAGATGCAAAACCCATCTCCCACCACATGGGCGTTAGGGCATCCAAATGCATTCGCTCCCCCTGGTGCCACCCCGTGTGCAGCCACACGCCACCTAGGCTTAAGTTGCAAATGTTCTGCCCAGGAATGGGAGGAGGTCACCCGCCCCTTCGTGTCTCACACGGTGTGAGACTCAACCGGAACCATTCTTTGTGCCAACTGGCCAACCTCGAAAGACCAAACAAGAAACATGTCTAATGTGGCTATTTCCCTGCACCACCCCCCCAAAAAAACCACGCAGTGAAAGAAGTTAGGTGAGAGTACACATGGGAAACGCCCACTGCTTCTAGAAGCCAAGAAGCTGAACCAAGACAATCTTATTTCTTCATCTTGCCTTTCACCTACTCAGCTTCTTCTCAGCTCCCATCCAATCTCTCTAAAACTCTCAAGACCCCCAAGAAAATTCCTGCAGGGCAGTTTCACCTATTCCAAGGCTTAAACTTTCGTCAGATGGATGATGTCCATTGGGTACATATGACTCTTGTGCACTTAACTAGAAATGAAATTGTCGACGCATATTCATTTTTCTATTTCACTGATTGCCCTCTCCAAAGGCAAAGGCTCACACACCTCTATGGGTACCTATTCAGCTGCCTGTAAAGTATGAATAAAGATTACCAGTCAGACATACTAAATGCCATCTCATGGAAAATAGCAATAACAGCTGCAATTTTAATTATAATGAAATTTTTATTGCATCCTCACCATATGGGAAACATTGCTCAAAGCACTGTAAGTGTGTGACTCATTTCATCTTCAAGAACCCATTAGGAAAGTACGAACACTATTGGTATTTGCAGACTACAAATGCAGAAACTGAGGCACAGAGATTAAACACTTTGTCCGAACTCACAAAACTCATCAGTGGCAGGGCTGGGATTGAAATCTGAGCATCTGGGGTGTGTGTAACAGGCCTTAGCCCCTAAGCACATTATCAAAACACAAGTGCTGAGTTTAAGCCAGGTCTCCAGGGACACCACTGATTGCCCCTTCGGCCCCCTGGCTGTTTCCCTCTCTCCTTGCCTCATACCCCTTCTGCCTCTAGACTCTACCTCTGCTTCCCTGAGCGTTCAGTCATAATCAGAGCTAACTCGGATAACTGCACTACAGGGTGTCAATGATAAGTTTGACCCCTACACGTGTGATAATTAAAAGTGAGATGAACCAGAGGAGGAGTTGCCTGAGAAATAAATTTAAGGTCTGGGGGACAGAAGTCTGGCTCCCCGACAGGCCAGGAAGCTGAGTCTGACGTGGGTGAGCCCCAAGGAGTACAGATTTTTTTTTCAGGCATGGTCAGAGAGAAAAGAAAACAGGAAGACAGTATGGGTTTGGTGGAAGAGCAGACAAGGGGTCAAATCCTAGCTCTGCAATTGCCCCCGACACCCTGCGGGGCAAGACGTGGGCCACTTCGAACCTCAGCTTCCTTCCGTCTTGCCTGAGGATGATAGCTGCTGCAGCGGAGGGCCACTCTGATGACTGAAGACTGTGTGGAGACTGAGCACGGGGTTGGGCTCAGGGCTCGGTCATCCAGGAAAGGGGGTTGTCTTCTGGCCCTCAGTGCAGTGTGAGAGCAGCCGGGCCCGAGGGCTGTAACCGAGCAGCTCGAGCAGCACCACTGGGACTTGGTCCCCACCGCCTGGCAGCCCACCTGCTGCCCGGAGCCCCCTGAGACAGCGACTGTGCTCAGAGGCAGCACAGAAGGCAGGCGCTTTCCCGGCAAGCTCCACTCAGAGGAGAGCTCTCTTCACAAATCGAGTGAGCCCTTGGTGTTAGTGAGAAACCGACTGCTCCCCCTCGTTTATCCATCCATCCGCCCTCTGCACTTTAATTCACTCCCTCAAATCAACAGCCTTCATCAGCCAGCCAGCCACCCTCCACTGCTTCATCCTGTTGCCATCCATCCTTCCGACAGACCTGGGTAGGGACCCTGGGTCCTGCTTCCTAGCCAGTCTCAGACAAGTCACTAACCTCTCCAAGTCCTCTCATTTGTGACATAAAGGGACATCAGACGTAGCTGGGGCAATGATTTAAAGAGCGCATGGACATACCAGCAACTGGCCTGAGCAAAGGATCCTAAAAGCTTCATTCCCACTGTGTCTACAATGGGGCTAGGATTTACGTGGGGAGAAAACCACTGTATCTTGCATGTTTTCTAGGAATTATCTGCCATGTTTTCGTGGCGTGCAACCCCCTGTGGCACCTGGAACTGGGCCGTGGCCAGGGCAAGTGAAGGTGGGGGGGGGTCCCTCCTGGACACACAGCAGAGAGTGCCACCTAGTGGGCTGGCAACCCCTGGGGTCCTGAGTGGGTCCCACATTGCAGCAGCTGCTGTCGGCTGTAGGACAACCGAGTTGCAAGCCAGCTGGGAGGTCCCAGCCTCCCTGACTGTAGGCTGCTCTGTTGGGATTTAGAGCACGTACTTTCCTCATCACTCAGAGGGTCTGGACTGCCAGGAGCCTTTTGTTTTGTGGATGATTGCCAACTCTGATTTGCCTACCCCAGCCTCTCTTTAGAAGTTTCCGGGGGGGCTGGGTGGAGGACAACTCTAGCAGCCACTGTTTGCTAGTATGTCTGCTATGTATTAAATACAGGGCTAGGGGCTTCATGTGCATTATCTCAAATTCTCTAAATGACCCCAGCAGAGACCCACAATTTGCTCCACTTTCAGTGAGAAAACTGAAGCTTCCTGAAGTTGGGTTACTCACTTAAGGGGAGAGTAGCTATGCAAACCCCTGGATTTGTAGCTGCACTTACTTCCTACAATCCCAGTGCCCCCCTTGAAAGTGCAGGAAAGAATTTGGACACTGATTTGAACAAGCCAAGTGTAAAAGAAATTTATGAGTCAGTTGGGGCTATTTGAATGTCGAATAGCTATTGGATGACATTAAGAAAATGCTGTTAATTTTTTAACTGTGATAATGGCATTGTGGTTATGTTTGCAAAACAGAAAAGAGTCCTTCTTTGTTAGAGATGCACACTGACAAATGCTGGAGGAAAAGGTACGGTGTCTGAATTTGCTTCAGGAGTCTGGGGGCAAGTGGGAGTAGTGGAAGGACAGAATGGAGTCTGGATGGAAGGAGAGGGGCTGGGAGTTGCTGGCCTGCAGCAGTAGGAAAACGGTAAATTGTGATGAAAACAGGTTACCATTTTCTCCACTTTTATGTTGTTGGAAATTAATCGTAATCAAAGGTTTTTAAAATCAACATGTAAAAATAGAGCGCGGTAGTCATGAAATGAAGATAATAATAATAAACAATATCTTAAAGTGCAGGAGCCAAGGAAGTAGGAGACTTGAAGCCACATAAAAGAGCAAAGGGGCCCAGGGTCTGAGCTGACTCCTTCCTGGAGGGCCATAGAGGGCTGACTCACAGGCAAAAAAAAAAAAAAGCCTCAAAGTGGAAAGGGGACAAGAGAGGGGCCTGGATGGGTGAAAGCAAGCCATTTTAAGGTGGGGAGGTTACAGAGAAAAAGCACAAGGGTGCAGAGTGAGACACCTACCTGTGACCCCAGCACCCTGCCTCCCAGACCCTCCTATGCACCCCTCCCAGCCCCTGCTTATATCCCTCAAACTTCCCCATTCTCCCCCGGATGCCCAGGGCCATCTGGTCCCTTTCCTAGGCACTCCTACCCCTCTCCGGCCCCTCTGCCCACCCCCCAGGTCCTCCTAGTACCATGCACCTTCTTCTGACTCCTAAAGGGCCGGCTGGAGCCTCCCTTCTCCACGGCAGACCTGGCCACCTGATGACTCCTTCCCTGGGACCAGCTCAGATAGGATTCAGCTATCAAGCTTGTCAAACTTTTTTTTTCTTTTTCTTTCCTTGTTTGGCTCATTGGGGGACAAGCGGAGGTGGCTTTGGCCCTCCAGCTGTGTGCCAAGCTGGCCCCACTATCACCAGCCCCTCTGTTCCCCATCCAAGCCCTCCTCTTTCCAGCCAGTGACATCACTGGAAACTCACTGACGCCCGAGCCCAGGTCCACACCAAGCCTCCCAGACCCCTGGGCCCCTCACCCATGCCCCCCCTT
>SJYA01004702.1:0-10283 GCA_006410615.1 Neotragus moschatus
GAGGCAGGTGAGAGGGATGGATTTGGAGTTTGGGATTAGCAGATGCAAACCAGTGTAGAGAGGATGGATAAACAACCAGGTCCTACTGCAGAGCACAGGGAACTATATTCAGGATCCTGTGATAAACAGGAATGGAAAAGAATATGAAAAAGAATGTGTGCATATACCTGGCTGAATATATAACTGAATCACTTGCTACACACCTGAAACTAACACAATATTGTAACTCAACCATTTGTCGTTGTTGTTCAGTCACTCAGTCATGTCCAACTCTTTATGGTCCCTTGGACAGCAGCATGCCGGGCTCTCTGTCCTCCACTATCCCTCCACTGTCCTCCACTATCTCCTGGAGTTTGCTCACATTCATGTCCATCCAGTTGGTGATGCTATCTAACCGCTGCATCCTCTGATAATCCTAAAGGAAATCCACCCAGAATGTTCACTGGAAGGACTGATGCTGAAGCTGAAGCGCCAAATTAACCATATATCAATTAAAAAAAAAAAGAAAGGAAAGAAAGCAGGCCTACGTTCAGTGATTCAACATTCATTTGACCTCATAAGCTCAAAGCCTGGAACTCATCCCTGAATCCTCTCTTTCTCAACTCCACACTTAATCCTTCACTAGGTGAGGTCCGTTTCACCTCTTCACTGTCTCTCCCATCTGTCTACACTATGGTCACCCTCTGGTCTAACCAATATCATTTCTCATCTAGACAAACCACAGTGGTCTTCCAACATCCTCTCTCAGGCAGGGGGTCTTGCTCATCCTCTGCTTATACTCCGCCAAAGCCTCCCTCCATTGCTTTCAGAGAAAGGGGGATAATCCTCCCCGTGGCCACGAGACTACACAGTTGGGTCCTGCCACTTCTGTTTCACCTCCCATCCCCATCCCCACACCCACTGAGCTCCAGACACGAGCGCTTTCTTTCCATGCTCTCTGAGCAGCCATTCCCTATGGCTTTAATGGGCCCTACACTTGTTAATTCTGCTTCCTCTTCATTCTTCCACATCCACAGAAGGCTGCCCTCACCCTCCAGAATCTGGTCTCTTTGTTATACAGTCTCACAGCATCCTGGGACTTTCCTCCAAAAGTCATCACTCTATATTATTTTATTTTTTAAATGTATTTATTTGTGGGCTGCACCACACAGCTTGTGGGATCTCAGTTCCAGGATCAGGGATTGAACTGGGGCCACAGCAGTGAAATCCCTGAAAAAAGACAAAGTAGAATAGGTAGAATGACTGGCTTTTTTTTGGTTGTTTTTTTTTTTTTTTTTGGCCATGCTGCAGGGCATAAGGGTGTCCCTGGTGGTTCAGACAATAAAGCATCTGCCTTCAGTGCGGGAGACCCAGGTTCAATCCCTGAGTTGGGAAGATCCTCTGGAGAAGGAAATGGCAGCCCACTCCAGTATTCTTGCCTGGAAAATTCCATGGACGGAGGAGCCTGGTAGGTCGCAAAGAGTCGGAAACTACTGAGTGACTTCACTTTCATGCTGCAGGGCATGCAAGGTCTCAGTCTCAGCCAGGGATTGAACCCTCGCTCCCTGCAGTAGAAGCTCAGAGTCTTTAACTACTAGACCACCAAGGAAGTCCCATTGTGTATTACTTTACACGCACCTGATTAAGACCACTGATCTAGCTTTAGACTCCAAGTTCCGTGAGGTCAAAGGCCATGTTTGTTTTTCTACGGTGTCCCCACAGCTAGTAGGGCATTAGAACACAGTCATATTTAACAAATATTAGTCAATTAAAGGGATAATTGAACGCAGATCTCCATATTCATGGTGCCAAATGCAATCCCTAGTACATAATGAGTGTTTGGTAAATACTTCTGGATTAGATTGAATTACAGCCAGTTTCCAATAACTAGGAAAGACATGCTATTTACAAAAGATGAAGTGAACTGATTAGTTCACTACATTATGGGGGCAAGGATGGGGGGAGGTGAACGAATACAATTAGCTCCCTATGTATTCAGCTTAATGCCATGGAGGATAATTATGTTGAACTGTGTCCCTGCCAAGCCAAAGTCAGAATTCAGTGTGCCATCTAACACCTAACGTGCTTAGAACAGAGAGACCAAGGTTAACAGTTAACTGAGCAAAACCTGGCTTCTTTGACCTAGATTGGCCTCCTTTGTAAATAACTTGCCAGGAAAAGAAATTCTCTTATCTTTTCCTCTTCTCCACTCACCAGAGCTCAAGGGAAGAGAGAAAAGTAAGGAGCTGGGCCTGCATGTGTGATGTGACCAGCAGTGAGCTAGGAAATGTACATATATTATCAAGTGCTCCCAAAGTCCCAGGAGGCATTTGCCACCTGCCCCCAGTTAGCAACAAACATCCCTACTTCCCTGAAGGCTCCACACTGCTTTGTGCTGCCATGTGTGTGCTGTTACTTCACCTGCTTGCAAAGCCATTCCTCCAACACTCTTCATTTCAAGGAACACTCCTACCTGGCCTTTGACACACAGCACATGCTCATGAAAGAAAGGAAAGTGACTTGTTCTCCACTCCCAACAAATCACTTTCTTAGTGCAATCTCAGAACCTCCTACAGACATCTGTCCAGGGATCAGGAAACCCCAGCCTCAAGTTAGACTGCTTAGGTCTGTAACTCAACTCTGCCAAATGACCTTGGATGACTTGGCCTCTATGTGTCTCACTTACCCCATCTGTAAAATGGGACCAACAGTGCCTACCTTCCATAAGAGTATAGAATAGTGCCTGGCACACAGCAACTTCCCTACAAGACTTAGCTGTTTGTGTTGGGGATGAGGAACAATCCTTCTGCTCTGCTGGGTTTTCCCAGGAGGGATATTTCACTGAACATTTGTGGCCTCTAGCCCCATCAAAGGTGGTGGGAGTTGTCCAGCAGTAAGCTGGAAAAGGAGTTGCACTGGCGCATTTCTGCTTTCCCTGCGCTCTCTCTGGAATGGCTATCTTTGGGGAGTAGCCTTTCCCTCTGTTGCTTCTTGCCAGAAGCGTTTCAGAGCCAAGCACCATGTAGGGGAGGTCTACAGGGTACTGAGTCGATGATGAATAGGTGGGTGAGCTTGGCTAATGCTGGACTTCAGAATCAGGGGGTCCTTGCTGCTGCTCTCCTGGGTCCCATTCCTCAATCCCATCTAGATCCCTTCTATAGGTAAGGCTTGGTTCTCCACTGGCCTCCTCTTTTGTCTTGAAAATAAATGGAAGGAGCTTTAATTAATGATGAGCAACCCAGCAAATGCCTAAAACTACTGCTTCCCTGGTGGCTCAGACAGTAAAGAATCTGCCTGCAATGCAGGAGACTTGGATTCAACCCCTGGGTCAGGAAGATCCTTTGAAGAAGGAAATGGCAACCCACTCCAGTGTTCTTGCCTTGAGAATTTCATGGACAGAGGAGCCTGGCGGGCTACAGTCCAAGGGGCTGCAAAGTCAGACATGATATACCGACTAACAGACTGCTTTAGTAGTTAGCATTATAATATTGCAAATAAGCTCACTCATCCATATCCTCATGAAATGTGTACTCATGGGTGTGGCAGTGGGGATCTAACATAAGGTACAGGGCAAATAGGTACCTATTTCATGTTTATTTGCTTATTGGTCTAGATTGGATTTAACTGATTGAGCATATGACCTGGATTTTCCATTTATTTGGCAACCCTCTGACCTGATATACATACACTCACATAAAAGTGACTCCATGTATACACTGTGAATAAGGGAAGGGTTACACTTGGCTGATAAGCAGATTGAAATGGTTGTAATCAGTGAGTCCCAAGCCAAAGACGGATCCTAGAAATTGCATTCTCACCTAGGGCTGTTGACCCAGAGCAAGAGGAGTTGGATAGTATGAGGGGGTGATGAGCAGGTTTCTCAGGGTAACCACCTTGTCCTGGTTTGCCCAGAAGTTCCCTGGTCCTAGCACTGACGGCCCTGCATCCCTGGGAACCCTGCAATCCTGGGAAAACTGAAAGAGTTGATGACGTATAGGTTTCTAGCTCATCAAACTGTCCCACCTGAAGCAGTCACGAGCACTGCCAGAGTTGGCTAGGGGAATGAGCAGGTGAATTCTTGAAAAGCAGTGTCTGTTTGGACTTTCCAACACTCAGAAAGGACTAGAGTTGCCAAGGGTAACGCTGTAATAAGTGCACTGTGAAAGCAGAAATAGATAGCACTTTGCCAGCCAGAGGCAAAGCCAAGAGGTGCCAGTGACCTCACCTAAAAACACAAGGGCAGAGACACCTGCCTGGAGGGCTGTCACATGGATGATGAAATGACACAGGAGCCATGAAGTAACGAGTTGCCTGCCCTGCCAGGTCCAACTCGCCCTTTCTCTTTGAACAGGAAGCCTAGGTCTGTTAGGGAGCAATGTGGCTAGCCCCAAGCAGTGAATCACAGTTGATCGAATCCAGTGAGTTCAAGATTCTCTAGAGGCTTATTAAGATAGATCATGGGCCCCCTTCTGAATTTCTGGGCAGAGGCCAGAGACATTGCATTTCCCAAGTTAAAAGTTCTTAGGTGATGCTGACTGTCCACTGGACACTGCTGTTCCCCATGGTCCTAGACACTCATGTAGCTGACGATGACTTCATGACATAGGTCCAGTCAATGAGATCTAAGCCTATTACCAGTGGTATTCCTGGAAAAGCATATTTTCCTGATGAAAAGGGACAGTTATAGCTGGAGTGGTTCTTGAACCTGCCCACTCTTCCTCCATGAATAAGGATATGATGTCTGGAGCTACAGCAGCCATTTTGTGACTATGAGACAACAAACACAAGCAGAAGGCCAAGATATGGACACAGAAGCCACTCCCTATTGTTGAGCTTCTGAAGCTATCTGAAGTTCACCTACCTCTGGACTTATATTAGAAAAAAATACAAAACAGTCTTATTTGTTCAAGTCACTATGAGTCAGATTTGCTACTACTAGAAGCCAGAAACATTCTTCTCTAATATACAAAGACAGTCACACAGTAGGAGCTTGGTAAATGCTATTTTATCGTTGAATGTCCAGCCTCATTGTGATTTTTCTGAATGGCAGAAGAACAACCGTTGTTTGGGGCATAAACAGAGGGGCCAAGCTACCTGAGTTCTGGCTCCACCATGCACTGGCTGGGTGACCTTGGCAAAGTCATTTAACCTCTCTGTGTCTCAGTCTCTTCAATTACAAAATGAGTAAACTGAAATATCCATCTAGTGTTGTCATTGGCTTCTTCGCAGGTGGTGCAAGTGGTAAAGAATGTGGCTGTCAATGCAGGAGATGAAATGGATGCAAGTGTGATCACTGCGTTGGGAAGATCCCCTGGAGAAGGAAATAGCATCCCACTCCAGTTTCTATGGAATACTGGAAAATCCTATGGACAGAGGAACCTGGTGGGCTACAGTCCACAGGGTCACAAAGAGTCGGACACAAGTAAGCACACATACACACACGTGCGTGCACGCACACACACACACATATGCACACATGCACACACACTGGGTTGTCATTAATATTAAATGAATCAGTGGAGGTAAAGTATTTCTAATAATGCTGGGTCAGAAGTAGTGCCTATCGATATTAAGTATCATTATCATTACTATTCTGTATCACTAGTTTTTCCCCACTTTTCACCTTTTGACACAACACTAGTTTGATTAACTCATGACCGAACACTGCAGGGGTGATAAAGCAAGAACTGTATTAGTGCCTATTAACTACTGATGGTAATAATCACACTGAGTAAATTTGGTTGTTCTATCTTATGAGCCAGTGGGTTCTTTTCTCATTTCCATCAGGCCAATTATTTCTAATTAATTTCATAGCACTCTTTCAACATGCAATATTCATGAAGAAGCTTATTCTGAGAGCCAAGTGTGAATTTTTTAAGATGGCTAGTTACTCTTTAAATAATCACTAATAGTAAGTAAACCCCAAGCAGGACACTGAGAGTGGACACAGAGGATGGGAGGTGTGGATCTCATGATGATTCCGGATCCCCAGCACAGGCGACTGATTAGATATGACAGCAGGGTTCCCGCTGGAGGCAGAGACGAGAGGAGAAAGACAATTTGGGGGGAAAGATGGAGACTTTGGTTTGGGGCCTGTGAGCTTGAAAGGCCTGTGGTGATAAAGAGATAGCAGGAGGACCCAGCAGAGAGGAACTGGCGAGACAGTACTGAAATAAATGATCAGGTGTTGAAACTGCCTGTGAAGGAAAGAGAAATCATGAAACTTTAAGGACATAATGAAGTCTGTGTCCCCCAAAAGGCAACTTTTGTAGTTCAAGTCACCACATTAGTCTCAGAATGTAAAAACATGCCATTTGAAATTTGTGGAGTCAAATATGATCTTACGTCCCCATGTTTTTAAGCTGAGGGCACACGTTCAGAACTGAGACTGTCCTCATCTCGTTTATGTTGAAAACAGTACTTTTGGAAACAGCATCATACAGTCACAACACAAATTGCTCCATCACTGAGCATATGCTCAGGTTTTGTCAGATTCTTGGAAAGAGATAAAACCTTGAGAACAGCAGTCTGAAAAAACTGACAATATCTGAGAGAAAAAGACAAGGAAATGAAACTTTCTGGAAATCTCACGTCTCCCACTGTCCAGCTGAGCTCCAACGTCTGTCAGATAATTTGCTGAGAAAAAGACTAAACCATTTCTTTTTTCTTTTTTTTTTTTTTTGGTCCATTTCGTAGAAATGGCAACTGCTCCAATATCAAGACCAAAGCAGATCAGATCTCTCAGATAGCAGGCTGGATTGTTCTCTGTAAATCATCCCTAATTTTCACAGTGACTTTCAAAGGGAGTGAAATTACTGTTCCCATTTTGCAGACACCCAGGCAAAGGCCCAAGCAAAGGCCCAGAAAGGTTAGGGGAGCCTCAGGTCCCACAGTGCAGTGGGGAGGCGCTGGGTCTGGAGCCCAGTGTGTGTGTTTAGTCATTTCAGTTGTATTTGACTCTTTGCGACCCCATGGACTGTGGCCTGCTAGGCTCTTCTGGCCATGGAATTCTCCAGGCAAGAACAGTGGAGTGGGTTGCCATTTCCTTCTTCAGGGGATCTTCCTGACTGAGGAATTGAACCCGGATCTCCTGTGTCTGCTGAACTGGCAGGTGAGTTCTTTATCACTAGCGCCACCTGGGAAGTCCTAGAGTTGGGGACCTGCATATCAAAGTCCAAGTTGGGAGCAGCTGGACGGCTGAGAAATCTGAGAGGTTACACGTGCTCCTACCCTTCTGTGAGCTTTCCCAGCTACCATGGTATCAACCTGTTCATTTCTACCACGGAGAGACCTTCACACACAAGACAAGGCACAGAAAGTGATTACTGAACTGTGAGAACAGCAGCAAACTCAGAGCCTGCCTAGGCGAAGGGATGGGGGAAGTTCACCATCATCAAGACTGCCTACAGCACGCAATCCTGCATGAAGAGGGGAACTGGCTGTGGGGGTAAAATTATCCACATCTTCCTCCTCTGTGTGCAGAACACAGGCAGCACAAGAGTCAGAGTGCATAGGTACCCAGCACATCTGGGCTGTCACAATCTCACAGCACGTGGGGAGTGGGGAAGACAGTTGTAAAACAAGGCATGCAAAGGCTCCTGGAATGAGCGTGGGGAGGCGATGACGAAAGAGAGGCTGGGGAGCCGTGGCCGGCCCTGATCAGCCGAGCTGGGGAGGAAGAAAGACAGACAGAGCACTGTTTGGCCAAGCGTTTGGAGCAGTCACACTGGTCACTCGTGCACAAGTACTGTGTCCAGCTAGGTGCTCAGGGAGCAACAGTGACCATAACTGGCCCTCCTTCCCGTGGAATTTACATTCTAACCAGGAAGATGGAGAGGAAGTTAGCAAATCACTAAGATAACAATAACAGGTGGCGATAAGCTGCATAAAGGAAGTCAAGTAGAGTCGGAGTCAGCTGCTCGTGGGGAAGGGACCCTCCACAGGTGGGCAGGGCAGGCCTCTCTGAGCAAGTGGCTTCTGAAATAGAACCTAAAGGGAGAGAAACCTTTAGCCCTATGGGAACACAGCAATACATGCATCTGTGTTCAGTGCAGGGAACAGCATGTGCGAAGGTCCTGGGACAGGAACAAGTTTGGTGTTTCTGTTGTTGTCCAGTCACTCAGTTGTGTATGACTCTTTGTGACCCCATGGACTGCAGCACGCCAAGCTCCCCTGTCCATCACTATCTCTTGGAGTGTGCGCAAATTCACGTCCATTGAGTCGGTGATGCCATCCAACCATCTCACCCTCTGTGGCTCCCTTCTTCTTAATTGGACATAGTGTTTCTGAGGACCAGACAAAACACTGAGTGTCTGGAGTGGGATTGATAGGAAGGGCAGGTGGGGGCGAACTGAAGTCAGAGAAGCAGGTGGGCCCCTTGAGCCAGTGTTTTAGAGCTTGGAGTGCAATTAAAAGCAGGGGGTGCTATGGAGGAGTCCCAAGCAGGGACAGTGTGTGACCCCACTTAGATTTTCAGACTATCCCTTTTGCTGCCTGAGGCAAGCGAAGGGTTGGGAGCGAACTCAGAAAGGTGGTGTGGGTTAAGAAGCTGCTACAGCCACATCAGTTATCCGATGTCTGAGACCACTCAGCTGCCAGGTCTGGGTCTCAGCCCTCACGGTGAGGAGCTCACATTCTCTTCACTCTCTATATGAGGGAGTCAAGACCCTGACACGCCAGGAACCTTGCCTGTGGGACAGAGGTGCAGAGGGGGAGGCCCGGGACTTGAACCCAGGCCAGTCCAGCTCCAGAGCCTGAGCCTGAAACCACCAGGCCCACAGCACCATGTGGGAGGATGTGCACTGGCCTGGGTAGCCGTGGCAGCCGGGAAAAGAAAGAGATCAGAGGCCAGTGGGAATTAACAGAAATGGCACAAGTGAAGTGCAAAGACACGGCAAGCACCAGCCACACCGGGATACCCCCACCACAAGCCCTCTTCTTCCAGAAGCAGGTGGAAGCCCCCGTCTCTGAGGGTCTCTGACACAGACACCAGAGCAAGACAGCCCTCTCTGCTTTCCTGAAGAAAGAAAGAGGCTCCACCTCTAAAGTTGAGCTTCCAGCTGTAAACGTTGAGCTTCCGGCTCCCAAAGTTGAGCTTCCTCCTCTGAAAGTCTCTTCCTGTCCTCTTGCAAGGTCCTGGCCGGCCATGCTTGCAGGCAGGACAGGACCAGCTGTCGAACTTGCAGGGCTCAGTCTAAAGTGAAAACGCACGATCCCTTGTTCAAATATTATTAAACGTTTCAAGATGGTGACAGAGCATCAAACCAAGTGTGGAGCCCTTCTGAGGGTGCAGCCCTGGACAACTACCTAGGTCCCATGCCGTGGAGCTGGCCTTGTTTGCCAGTAATGGGTGGAGAACACACTGGGTGTGCATGTGTGTGTGTGTGTGTGTGTGGGGGTATATTTCAGAATCAATAAATGCTTGAAGCAGAACATTTATGTCCTTATCATTGGAATCCATTCCATTTCAATCTGCCAGTCTGTCTCTCTGGCTTAATGAGAGAAAACCAAAGGAAGAGGATTAAGATCAGACAAGTCCTGCCAGCCAGACAATTTACATTCTTACAAAACTCCAGTCAGACTGCTATTGTGTCCAATGCTACAATTAAGGTAACTGAAGCTCAGAGAGATTAATTAATACCATCAATTTCTCACAGATATTAATGCTTCAAGTTTGCATCATTCTTTCTGGTTCAAAAAGCAGTTCATCCTTGTCTGACCTTCACAGCACCCAGGGAGAAGGACAGAGCAGAGACGCTTGTCCTTGATTTAATAGGAGACAAGTGTTTTGGCCAAGTTCCTACAACCAGCCAAGCCTCAGCACCATAGTAGGAACCAGCCCACCTGACTGGTCCACAGCCACCCCTCAGGACCAGGAGTCCTTGTACTGCCCCTCCACACTGGGCCCGGTTTCTCCGTACACACCTGAGAAATGGGTTACGGCTCTGGTAATGCACTTTTCGAATTGGCCATGAGGAAACTCAGATCTGCGGGGGGGCTTTAGAAGCTTTTCCAGCTTCACCCTGGCACTGTTTCTGCCCCGTCCCTGCTTTCCTTCCTTGTCATTGCACATATTTCCATCTGTGCTGCCTTACACTTCCAGTGCCAGCCAAGACAACTTATCTTTCCTTGAATATTAAGGAAAGCAATTTTTCAAGCTCACACACACCTGTCTCCCCCACCAGCTCTGATCCTTCTCAGGGCCAGGGGCTGTTTGGGAAAGCTGATGGGGCCAAGGAGTGGAACTGGGTTGGGCTCAACTGGCCAACTGTGTGCAGACCAGCACATGAGGCCCGGGGGGGGGG
>SJYA01004702.1:12219-43714 GCA_006410615.1 Neotragus moschatus
TGTAGGGGTGTGGGTCGGGGGTGATGTGGTCTCCCATTTGGAAGGTAAAGCAACTTGAGAAAGCTAATCAGTTTCAGGACGGCCTGAGATGTGACGCTCACCCGTGAGCACCCCCCAAATCCCAGCACCTCTAACCAGATCCAACCATGATTTCACCATGATCCTTGACGATCCAGCGCAGGTAGCTTCCGGCTACCCACCCCCTCCCACGGAGGGCAGGTTTCCAGTAACCTATGACCTCATAAAGCAGTCAGAACAGGTCACATCTCTCTAACTTGGTTCATTAATGTGGGGTCAGGGGTTTGGAGGAGCTAGGGCTGCTGAGTAATCCCAGAGAAATGCCAGGCTCAACTTGGGACATGCATCACACCCTCTGCTCACAGAATAACGAGCCCGCGCTGCTCCCAATTAGGGCATCACATCCCTCCGGCCGCCAGCTCTGCAGGAGGCACGGCTTGTTCTACAGGAGACGCGCTTCCTCTGTCTTCCTGTCTCTGTTTATTGGAAGACAGGAGGGAGTTCTTTGAAAAGACTGGAACTCACACAAGTGAGTCCTATGCCTCTACGAGGAACTCCTTTTAAAAGAAAACCTGACGTTTAATAAAAAACACTCCAGTGGAAAGATGTCAGAAACATCTGTTATCTATTCATCAGTTGTATATTTACAGGGAGTTTATTCTTTGATGTTGTCAGTGCTGTGTGTTGAGACACAGGAACAAACAGGAAAGACAGCATCCCTGTCTTCCAAGAGTCTAAAACCTAAGAGGAACCTGACGTTCAACAGGGATTTCACCTGTATTGGGCCCAAATGCTGGAGGCTACATGAAGAGGCACCACATTAAAGAATATACCTGGGGGCAGGGAAGGCTCCTCTGAGGAAGTGAACTGGACACTGAGACCAGAGGAGGCACAGGGGTTGGGCAATGTTGGGAGGAAGGGCAGGAGGGGTGGAAGGAGAGTATGAGAGATTATCCCAAGCAAATGAAAGAGCAAGCTCAAAGATGCTGAAATGGGGGTGCGGGGAGCAGAAGTGAAAGATGATACTGGAGAGGAGGCAGCAGCAGGCCATGCTGAGCTTCTAAGGTTGGATAAAGATGTTATTCTTCATCCTCAGGGCAATGGGGATCCTAGAGGGCTCTGAGAGGCAGAGAGGGATTGTGTGTGTGTGTGTGTGTGTGTGTGTGTGTGTGTGTCTCTTAGAAGGAGGGGAGATATGATCTTAGCAAGACGGCTCATCCATCACATGGGCTAGGCTATGCTGTGTAACAAGTGAGCCCCAAAACTTGACGGGTTATAACAAAGACGTGTGTTCCATCACTCATGCTACTTGTCCACACAGATCAGCCAATGGCCCCCTCTACTGCGCTCACTCAGGGACCCAGGCTGACTGAGGCTCCATCAGACCTACTATGTATTTCACTCCTTTGGTTGTCTCCCTCTTTCCTGAAAACCAGCATATCTGTCTGTTTAGTCCACTCCCTTCTCCTCAGGGCCCAGCATGCAAAAAGCATTCAATCACAGCTGTGGGATAAATGAATGTTGAACACTTCGGTCGGTGACAATCACGCATCATCCCCAAGAGCCCGCCAAGAGTCTTCCTTCCCTACTCCAGGACTTTTCTTCCCCAGCTCTTTATGAACCCCACTCATTGTTCCTTCTTCCAGTCGCAGACCTCGCCTTCACAGAGCGGCTTTCTCAGACTACCTTTGTGATGTCAACTTTATGTGTCAACGTGACTGGGTGTGCGATACCCAGATATTTTGTCCAACATTATTCTGGAAGTGTGTCTGCGAGGGTGTTTTGGATGAAAGCAACAGCTGAACTGGTAGAATGAATAAAGCAGATTGCCCTCCCCAGTGTGGGTGGGCCTCATCCAATCAGTTGAGGGCCTGAACGGAAGAAAAATCTAACTTTTTGAGAAATAGGAGAACACTAGAATTGACTGCTGTGAGCTGAGAAATCAGTTTTTCCACCTCCAGACTTTAACTGAAACATCAGCTTTTTTAGACCTCAAGTCTGCTAACCTTCAGGCTGAAACTTATACTATCAGCTCTTCAGGGTCTCCAGTCTTCTGATGGCAGGTCTTGAGACTTCTCGGGCCTCCATGATTGCGTGAGCCAATGATTTATAACAAACCCCTTTATCTAGCCAACCATCTACCCATCCACCCATCCTATTGCTTCTGTTTCTCTCTATTCCTCGACTCATACAACACTGTAGTTGACATTACTGGTACCCTACTCATCTTCCTCTCCTTACCATCACAAGGTATGCACTGAAAACACCTACTTCTCTTTGATGGAGGGCTTTCCCTAGTTATGGGACTCTGCTCTGCCCTGCATGAAGCTGGTAAATGCTCCAAACTGAAAGTACCCTGGGGGAACCTTCAACCACTGACTGGTGAGCATGGGTGGATCAATATCCCAAGTCCCTTGGATACAGGTATGGGATGACACTGAAGTGTGTTATACACCACTTCCTAAAGTCTACAGGTGCCCACAGAGGTGATTCACTGGATAACACAAGCCTTAGTGCATGCCTTCCCTTCCCTTCCTCACGTGCCCTCCCCTCCATGTTTCTTGGATTCGCCTTCAAAGCAAAGTGCTTGCACGTGGATCCTTGTCTCAGGCTCAACTTCTAGAGAAACCCAAACTAAGACAAACCCCATCAAGGAGGTCCACACACATCATTTTCAATTACAGGACCCCTGTACGCTTCCTTCCTGGCATATATCACATTCTCTCATTTTTTTTATGCATTCATTTGTTAGTTCACTGTCTCATCTGTAATAAGTGCACTTGACTATCTTTATTGCCCTTGTGCCAAGTGTGAACTGGTTGTTCAATAAATATTTTAATAACATCTGTCAGATAAAGGATGAAGGAAGGAACTAACCCTGGACATGTGCCTTCTCCTGCCCAGACCTTGACTCCCTCACTTGGAAAGTGAGGCCGTTGTGCATGGCACCTGGAAGGCTGCTTCTGGCTTTACATTCTGAGATCCAGAGCCGTCAAGGGCTGGCGGGATAATGAAGCACACGGTTTTGTTGCTGGACAAGGCTCTGGGTAAGAACGTGGCTTCAGTCTGCATTAATTTGACAAGGAAGCTGGCGAGAGCGTGGCAATTAGGAGAGAAGAAAAAGGCAGAGGGAAAAATCTTTCTTAGAGGTGGTCTTTGGCAAGCTAATGACGGAGTGCAGCCTGGTGCAGAAAGAACATTGGAAGTGTTTGCATATAAATTGCCTTTTAAGGTTTCCATTCTTCAAGACTAATGAGTGTTTCAGATTTAAACATAACTGTTCTCCCCTAATTACTGTTTTAGTCACTCTCCTGGTTTTCCCCCTGATTTCCACTTGTGAGTCTAGGACGGAGAAGGATGAGTCCACTTCCTGGGGTCAATGACCCTCAGCATCGGCAGATTTAGGGTTTGCAGGTGATCCTGAAGCATGCTGTGGTGGTTACAGAAGTAGAAATATAATATTGTACATATGAAAAATAACAATAATAAAGTTTCATTTAAAAAAAAGAAAAAGAAAATTGCTGCTCAAAGAGGTAGAGCAGTTCCCCAGATCACACACCTAAAAATGGTAGGTTTGGGCTTCAAACCCAGGTGTGCATGGATTTCTGTGTTTTCCGTCACCAGATCTGTTAGTCATTTAAAAAACAGTTATAATTCTCAGGGGGAGAAAAGCTTTAAATTGCAAGCCACTGACTCACAATAGCAAGAAATGGAAGTGAATGAATAAAAGGATAGGCCACTACCAAGTAAAAAGCAACTTATATAATTTTTAAAGAAACATACAGGACAACTAAATGCAATACGTGACTCTGAACAAGCTCTTGAACTGTGGCATTTTTTTCCTTGCATTATGAATGACACTCGTGGAGCAACTGATAAAGTGTGAATGAAGTCCACTGACGTAAAACAAAAGATGCGTAATGCCAAATGAACTTGAACTTGATTCACTCACTCTGCAAGTCACTTGACTGGTTGACATATAAAAGACTCAACAGAAAGTCTGAAGAAGCCTATATAGCTCAGGAAGTAGAATATACAATTAACTATACTGTCACAAATAAGTCTTTAGGTCCCAATGGCCTCTTCCACTGAAATATGGAAGAACACCAAAATTAGGTAAATTCTTCTAGAAAACAGAAAAAGGGAAAACATTTCCCAATATGTTTCATGAGGTCAGCATTATCTTGACACCAAAACATGAGAAGAACATTATAAGAAAGGAAAATTACAGGTCAGTCTGATTCACAAACATAGATGCAAAAATCCTAAACAAAATATTAGCTGACTAAATCCTGCTATAAGGTTACTATAACAGGACCAGATTCAGTTTATCTGAGAAATGTAAGAATAAAGACATTACAGATGAAGAGAAAAAAAGGCACTTGAAATAATTTTAATTAATGCATTAAAAGCATCTGATAAAATCCAATACCAATTCATGACAAAACACAGTAAATTTAGAAGTAAACTTCCTTTAATCTGATAAAGAGTATTTACAAAAGAAATTATACATAATGGTTAAATATTTATATAAATTGGGAAAGAACCAAAAATGCTTATCACCATTTCTATTCAACCTCTAGTAGGTCCTAAATAATTTCTTGGGCTCAAAAAGACATAAAAGGTACAAGGTTTAGAAAAAAATATATAAAACATCCTTGTTCACAGAAAACACAATTAGATACATAGAAAGTCAAAAATAATCTGTAGAAAAACTAAGGTACTTAAGTAATTTTAGAAAGGACACCAGATATAACATCAATATACAATAAGCAACTGTATTCCTATGTGTCATTTTATTTTTTTTAATTTAAATTTATTTATTTTAATTGGAGGCTAATTACAATCTTGTATTGGTTTTGCCATACATCAACATGAATCTGCCACAGGTGTACACGTGTTCCCCACCCTGAACCCCCCTCCCACCATCCTCCCCATACCATCTCTCTGGGTCATCCCAGTGCACCAGCCCCAAGCATCCTGTATCATGCATCGAACATGGACTGGCGATTCGTTTCACATATGATATTATACATATTTCAATGCCATTCTCCCATATCATCTCACCCTCGCCCTCTGAAAGATTTTAAAGTAGGGGAATAACATGATCAGATATGTGATTTTGAAAGATAATAAAAGTAATAGGGAAATGGATCCACTTCTTTGACAGTTACATTTTTCAGTGGAGCTAGAAGTAAAAAGAAGCTACTTTTAAAGAGANATCAATATACAATAAGCAACTGTATTCCTATGTGTCATTTTATTTTTTTTAATTTAAATTTATTTATTTTAATTGGAGGCTAATTACAATCTTGTATTGGTTTTGCCATACATCAACATGAATCTGCCACAGGTGTACACGTGTTCCCCACCCTGAACCCCCCTCCCACCATCCTCCCCGTACTGTCCCTCTGGGTCATCCCAGTGCACCAGCCCCAAGCATCCTGCATCATGAATCGAACCTGGATGGGTGATTCGTTTCTTATATGATATTATACATGTTTCAATATCATTCTCCCAAATCATCCCACCCTATCCCTCTCCCATAGAGTCCAAAAGACCGTTCTACACATCTGTGTCTCTCTTGCTGTCTTGCATACAGGGTTATCATTACCATCTTTCTAAATTCCATATACATGCGCTAGTATACTATATTGGTGTTTTTCTTTCTGGCTTACTTCACTCTGTATAATAGGCTCNCGTTTCTATCTTTAATCCATTTTGAGTTTATTTTTGTGTATGGTGTTAGAAAGTGTTCTAGTTTCATTCTTTTATAAGTGGTTGACCAGTTTTCCCAGCACCACTTGTTAAAGAGATTGTCTTTTCTCCATTGTATATTCTTGCCTCCTTTGTCAAAGATAAGGTGTCTACAGGTGCATGGATTTATCTCTGGGCTTTCTATTTTGTTCCATTGATCTATATTTCTTTGTGATAGTACCATACTGTCTTGATGACTGTGGCTTTGTAGTAGAGCCTCAAGTCCGCAGGTTGATTTCTCCAATTCCATTCTTTCTTCTCAAGACTGCTTTGGCTATTCGAGTTTCTTTGTATTTCCATATAAATTGTGAAATTATTTGTTCTAGCTCTGTGAAAAATACCGTTGGTAGCTTGATAGGGATTGCAATAAATCTATAGATTGCTTTGGGTAGTACACTCATTTTCACTATATTGATTCTTCTGATCCATGAACATGGTATATTTCTCCATTTATTATTGTCCTCTTTGACGTCTTTCAACAGTGTTTTATAGTTTTCTATATATAGATCTTTAGTTGCTTTAGGTAGATATATTCCTAAGCATTTTATTATTTTTGTTGCAATGGTGAATGGAATTGTTTCCTTAATTTCTCTTTCTATTTTCTCATTATTAGTGTATAGGAATGCAAGAGATTTCTGTGTTTTGATTTTATATCCTGCAACTTTACTATATTCATTGATTAGCTCTAGTAATTTTCTGGTGGAGTCTTTAGGGTTTTCTATGTAGAGGATCATGTCATCTGCAAACAGTGAGAGTTTTACTTCTTCTTTCCCAATTTGGATTCCTTTTATTTCTTTTTCTGCTCTGACTGCTGTGGCCAAAACTTCCGAAACTATGTTGAATAGTAGTGGTGAAAGTGGGCACCCTTGTCTTTAGGGGAAATGCTTTCAATTTTTCACCATTGGTTTCTCTTCATAATCACATAAATCTCTCACCTATGTGTCATTTTAAAAATAACATTCAAATAGTATCATACACTTGATATAATCAAACACTGAAATATAAACACCAATTAGATAAACAATCTACAACTACATGAAACAATATAAGTAATCCTAAGAAATACAATGTCAAATGAAAAAGTCACATGCAAAAGAAGATACACCATGGGTCTACACTAACTGTAATCATCTAGAATGTTTAACTATATACACATTTTTGCATATCTACAACATGTGTAAGAGCTCTACAAGTCCTACTGAGAGAAACAGACTAACTATAAAGGGCTACATCATGCTCATGGATTAGAAGACTCAACATTTTGAAGATGCTAATGGTCCTCCAAATTTACCTATTTAGTTGACAAAATCCAAGCCATTTTTTAAAAGAAAACAGACTACCTGTTCCTTTGATCATATGGAACTACAAAAGACCAAGACTATCCAAGGCAATCTTGTAAAAGAATGACAGAGACATTAAAATGCCATTATCTAAAGTTACAAAGTTAGGGGAATTAAGGAAATACGTTATTGGCATACAGACTGACAGAACCATGAAATAGAGTGTGACACCAAAAACAGACAGATACACATACAGTCAGTTCCTCTAAGACATGCTTTTGGCAGGTTATTGAAGAATGGACTCCAATGTGACCACACTACCCTGTATCCATGACACAGGGAAGTCTCCTCTCACAAGTCTGGGGTTGACCATTGGCCTTCCTCTGGCCTAAGGGATGACAGGAAATGTGATATACACAGAGATTATAAAGTCCTTTCACATTATGACTTTCTCTTCCCTCTTAGAACCCAGACAGCATGTGAACCAGCCAGGCTATCTTGCTGTAAGATGACAAACCACATGAAAAGATGCCCCAGTCTACCCAGGGGCTGGTTGCAAATGTATAAGTGAGTCTCAGCCCAAATTGCCGACATGCAAAATTGTGATCAAAATAAATGGCAGTTGTCTTAAGTTACTAAAATTATTTTGATAGTTTTTGTTATACAGTAATAGAAAACTGTTCACAATGGCCTTTTCAATACACATAGAAATAAATATTATCCCCTCCTCCCCTTCCCCCATAAATAAAATTAACTTCAGATGCATGGAAAATCAAAAGGTAAAAATATATACCTTCAAAAGGTTACACAGGAAAAAAATAGTGTGGACTTATAAGATTTCTTTAAGAATATTTGAATTTTAAGAAAATTCTTAAAAGAATTAAATATTTTTTTAATTTTGGGACTTACAAAGATTTTTTTAAAACAGGGAACAAAATATGTCTAACTCTATAAAGGACCAACTTATTATGTTAGCTACATTCAAGTAACAATTTCTGTTCACTAAAAGATACCAGTAAGAGAATGAAAAAGCCAAAGTATAAGAATATATCTGTAATGTATCTACACAAGAAATGATAATTTTCCAAAATCTATCAAGAACACCTAAAAATCAGTAAAAAGAGAGAGAACCCAATTTGAAAAATAATTGGTAAAAGACCAGGAAAGATATTTCATAAAATGAGTATCAAAATAGCCAATATGCAGATGAAAATGCTCTCAATATCATCAGACATCAGGGTGATATAAACTGAAAACACAAAATGGATTATCACTGCACATTCACCAGAATTTCTAAAATTATAAAGAATGACAGTACTGAGTATTGGCAAAGATGCATGAAAATTAGAATTCTCATATATCTCAGTGCGAATATAAATTGGTAAAAACATTTTGGAAATGATTTGACAGTGCCAATCAGAGCAAACCATTTGGATATAACCTAGCAATCCACTTCAAAGTACATATCCCTAAACTTACAGGTACCACCCAAAAGACATGTTCAAGACATATATACAAGATTTGTTCCAGTCCCAACTGGAAACAACTCAGATTCCATCAATAGCCAAAAGGATATACTGTGCTATAATCAAACATTGAAATATAAACACCAATTAGAATAAACAATCTACAACTACATGAAATAATATAAGTAATCCTAAGAAATACAATGTCAAATGAAAAAGTCACATGCAAAAGAAGATACACCATGGGTCTACACTTAAAGTTCAAAACCTGGGGGAAGAAATGAAGTGGATGAAGTCAGGGCAATGGTTATCTTTGGGAGCAGGTGAGTGGGAGAAACCCTGGGGTCGGGGAAAGACATGGGCTGTGGTCCTTGAGGTCAGTGGTTTATTTCTTCTTTTTTTTTCTTTCCTTCTTTTCTGCAAGAGACTCAGTTACTTTTATTTTTCTATGGTGAGAACACTCAATATAAGATCTACTCTCTTAATCTATTTTTAAGTGTACAATATACTATTCACTATATGTACAATATTGTACAGCAGATCTCTAGAGCATACTCATCTTGCTTAATTGAAACTTTATGCCTACTGATTAGTAATACCCCATTTCCACCTCCTCTCAGCCCCTGGCAACTACCTTTTCACTCTCTGATTCTGTGAATTTGATCATTTTAGATTAACTCATATAAAAGGAATCATGCAATATTTATCTTTCTGTGACCGGCTTATTTCATTCAGCATAATGTACTCAAAATATATCCAAGCTATTATATGTTTTAGAATTTCCTTCCTTTTCAAGGCCAAATAGAATTCCAATGTATGTATTTACGTGTGTGTGTGTGTGTGTGTGTGTGTGTGTGTGTGTGTGTGTGTATTCTATTCATCTATCAATGGATGCTTAGGTTGCTACAACATCTTGACTACTATCTATAGAGTTACAACGAACACAGATGAATACCCAGAAGGGGGATTCCTCGATCATATGGTGGTTCTATGTGTGATTTTTTGAGGAACCTCCATTCTGTTTTCCACAGTAGCTGCACTGCTTTGCATTACCGCCAACAGTATACAAGGGCTCCAGTTTCTCCATATCATTGCTAACCCTTGTTGTCATTTGTTTTTCTGATGATGGCCATCCTGACAGGCATGAGTGGCATCTCACTGTGGTTTTGACTTGCCTTTCCCTGCAAACCAAATGGAACGTTAGTGACTTCAATTTTTTTTTTTTCCTCCCTGTACCTGTTGGTCATTTGTTATGTCTTCTCTGGAGAAATGTCTATTCAAGTCCTTAGCCCATTTCAAATTATTGAGTTGTAGGAGTTCCTTACATATTTTGCAGTTTAACCTCTTACCTGATATATGATTTGCAAAACGTTCCCCCATTCTGTAAGTCACCCTTTCACTCTATTTCAGACTGTTTCAGGCACTGTGAAGAAGCTTTTTAATCTAGCACAGTCCTGCTTACTCTTCATTTTGTTACTTGTGTTTTTGGCGTCATATCCGTGAAATCATTGTCAAGATCAATATCATAAAGATTTCCCCTTATGTTTCCCACTAGAAGTTTTTCAGTTTCAGGTCTTTTATTTGTCTTCAATTGATTTTGAGTTGAATTTTGTGTGTAGTGTGAGATAGAGATTCAATTTCATTCTTTTACACCTGGATATTTCGTTTGGTGAAGAGACTATCCTTTCCCCATTGCATATCCTTGGAACTCTTAGCAAAGACAGGTTAACCTTAGATCCATAAATTTACTTCTGTGCTCTCTATTAATTTCCATTGGTCTGTATGTCCATCTTTATGCCTGCATCATACTGCTTGGACTATGATAGTTTTGTGATATATTTTGAAATCAGGAAGTGTGATGCCTTCAGCTTTGTTCTTCTTTCTCAAGACTTATTTGGCTATTAGTAGTCCCTTGTGGGTCTATATGAATTTTAGAATTATTTTTCTGTTTCTGTAAAACATGTCATTGGGATTTTGATAGGGATAGCACTGAATCAGTAAACTGCTTTGCATAGCATAGACATTTCAACATTATTAAGTCTTCCTGACAGGAAGACTTCCCATTTTGAGTTTCTTGATATAAGCAGTGGTCATACAGGTATCACATTATGAAGACCACCTCAAGCTATACATTAACAATTCACATAGTCATCTATATGTATATTGTACCTCAATAAAAATATCCACAAAAATTAGACTATAATTACTAACATACATGGAATATATGGAAAACAATCAGTTAATAATTAGCCTCAATAAAAAAATGAGAGAAACATAACTCATTGGATGGATAACACTGGGTCTTGCAAAGACACAACTTCTCTGAAATTTGATAAAGGGAAAGAGTTACACATTTATTCTGCCCTTATAACATGAGGTAAAGTTCTCTCACTAAATACTGAAGGAATGGTAGAACTAAAATTTACCATTCTGCAATTCCTCAGTTAATAACTGGTTCAGACAATGGTCATTAATGGATGTTAAAATTATTAGGTGGAAAGTTGATGTGAGATTTTACAAGGAAAGAATAAAACTGTCACTACCTAACCTACTTACCAATCTTAGCATCACTAAACATGACAACCCAAAATTGTACATGAGGCAAGAACCACTAAAGAAGAATCCATGCCAAAAATAATTAAAGGTAAACCTAATCCACACTTAAGTTTTAACTGAAAATCTGCAGGACACATAAGGGCTAGGAGAGCAAATTAAATGTTATCACAAGGAAGCAATAATAAAACCCTATACATCAGATATTTTTCAGGACAGCTCATTTCTTTAACAAGTAAGCAGCATTAAAAAGCAATGTTTAATGAAAACCCTTGTTTGGATCTCAATTTCAACAATCTACAAAGGCATATTATTCCAAGTAGGTTATAGATCCGAGGGTGAATAACAAAACCGCAAGTTCTCTAAAGGAATACTGGGAATATTGTAAATTTTCTTGAAGAAATAGGTAACAATCTAAAACTTTAAACAGTCATAATTTTAATATTAAAACTTGAGAAGCATCTCCACTGAAGTAAAAAATGAGACAAGGATGCCCTCTCTTACTGATGCTATTCAAGAATTCAACCTATTGGGAAAAAATAGGCAATATCCTTTCCTATTTTGGAAACCAGAATAGACAATAAATATTTCAAAGAGGTTCGACTTCACTAATATCAGAAAACACAATTTTAAAAATTCATCACACTGGCAAAAATGTAAAACTTGATAATATCAAATGTTGCCTAGGTGTGGATAAACAGGAACTATTAACATTGCAGGTTGAAATGCAAATCACTCCTCTGGGGAATAATCCTATGAATTTTGGGGAGTAATCTTATAAATTCCAAGATGGCAAACCCTATGACCCAGCAAACCCATTCTTTCTCAGTGCATATTTTGAATGTGCCCCATAGAACTTCCCAGAAATCTGCGTAAGAAAAGCCAAACAAGAAAGCTCACATCTACATCAACATGGAAATAAGTTAATAAATTGTGGCATACTCCTGGGCAACACTGTAGAGAAGTTACAATAAATGAATTGCATCGTATGAATAAACATTAAAAATGAGGAATAAGAAAAGCAAGTTAAAGAATGATCTGATTTGATTTTGGTAGAGTTTAAGAATAGGATCTGCTCCTTAGGTTATAAAACATTAGGCAAAATTAAAAAAAAAAAAAAAACCATAGAAATGTCTGTGGTGATCTCTGCAGAGGGGAGAAGATTATGGTATGATAGACAAGAGGCTTCAACTGTATCTACAGTACCTCTTTCCTTAAACTGGGGAAGGATATGCTGGTGGACACTGTATTATTTCCATTTTATTATTGTCTATGTTTCACATATTTCATTTAAAAAATCATTCATGAAAGAGTGATCCTAGTCATGAATCCCCAAATCCATGAAGGACTCTAGATATATCGCTTCCAAATGGCAACGGTCAGTGGTACGAGGTTATACCTGAGGTCACAACTTCCTCACAAGTACAGAGAGTCAGTGGCAGACTTGAACTTCTCTCCTCCTGTGAGTTGGTTAGTGTAGCCAGTGGAACCATGGCAGAAAACAGAAGCCTGAAATGGTTAAGGTACACACTGTAGCAGCTGTGTGTCTGCAACCCCAAATCTGTGATTTGAGAACAAATTTTTGCCTTCCTCCTGCAGCTGTTCCAGGGGTATCACTTGCCTCTGGAAAACAACCATTTGCATTTTTTCTTTTTCCCTCGAAACATGCTTTTGGACCCTCATCTCTTGGTCACACTGAGATGCTGATTTGGACTCATGGTAAGTGAATGGGCTGCAATGGGGCTCTGAAGGTGCCCATATCTAAGATAAAGGCGTGGGCCAGCCCCTAGGGATGCCAGCCAAGTGACACGGATACCTCCCACCAGTGTAAATGCTCCTGTTCACCCAGCAACACCCGCCTGGACACCATAACCTCTGGAAAAGCCTGTCAGTACCCAGGAAATGTGCTGTAATAAATTATCACAGACTGCGTGGCTTAAGCAACAGAAGTTTATTCTCTTGTGAGCCTGCTGTTAAGGTGTTAGCAGAATAGTTCCTTCTGCTCAGCTGGGAGTGGGGGAGGGCATCTGTCCCAGGCCTTTCTCCCAGCTTCTGGTAGCTTTCTGGACATCTTTGGCGTTCTTGGCTTGTAGAAGCCTCACCCCAATCTCTGCCTTCATCATCATATGGTGTTCTCCCTGTGTGTGTGTCTGTGTCAGAAAATTCCCCCTTTTACAAGGATGCCAGTCATATTGGATTAGGGTCCACCCTGATGACCCCCATTTTAATCCAGTTGCCTCTGTAAAGACACTGGCTCCAGACAAGATCACAGTCTGAGGTCTTGGGGGTTCTGCTTCATTGACTACGCTAAAGCCTGTGTGGATCACAACAAACTGTAGAAAATTCTAAAAGAGATGGGAATACCAGACCACCTTACTTGCCTCCTGAGAAACCTGCATGCAGGTCAAGAAACAATAGTTAGAACCAGACATGGAAGAACAGACTGCTTCAAAATTGAGAAAGGAGTATGTCAAGGCTGTATATTGTCACCTTGCTTATTTAACCTATACGCAGAGTACATCATGAGAAATGCCAGGCTGGATGAAGCACAAGCCAGAATCAAGACTGGCAGGACAAACGTCAATATCATCAGTTATGCAGATGATACCACTCTTAAGGCAGAAAGTGAAGGAGATCTAAAGAGCCTCTTGATGAAAATGAAAGAGGAGAGTGAAAAAGCTGGCTTAAAACTCAACATTCAAAAAATTGACATCATGGCATCCAGCCCCATCACTTCATGGCAAATAGATGGGTCAACAATGGAAATAGTGACATAATTTATTTTCTATTATGTTATTTTATTTTCCTGGTCTCCAAAATCACTGCAGATGGTGACTGCAGCCATGAAATTAAAAGACACTTACTCCTTGGAAGAAAAGTTATTACAAACCTAGACAGCATATGAAAAAGCAGAGACTTCACTTTGCCAACAAAGCTATGGTTTTTCTAGTGGTCATGTATGGATGTGAGAGTTGGACTATTAAGAAAGGTGAGCACCAAAGAATTGATGCTTTTGAACTGTGGTGTTGGAGAAGACTCTTGAGAGTCCCTTGGACTGCAAGGAGATCCAACCAGTCAGTCCTAAAGGAAATCAATCCTGAATATTCATTGGAAGGACTGATGCTGAAGCTGAAGCTCCTATACTTTGGCCACCAGATGCATAGAGCAGATTGATTAGAAAAGACCCTGATGCTGGGAAAGATTGAAAGCAGGAGAAGAAGGGGATGACAGAGGATGAGACAGTGGGATGGCATCACTGACTCACATGGACATGAGTTTGAGCACGTTCCGAGAGATAGTGAAGGACTGGTAAGTCTGGCATGCTGCAATCCGTGGGGTTGCAGAGTCGGACAGAACTGAGCAACTGAACAACAACAAAATTAAGGGGACTGGAACAGTAGTGCAGTCCTGGGAAGAAAGGTGACTTTATTACCAATATCTCTTGAATGATTCAACACAGGCCTTCTGCTTGACGGCTGGGATCTTAATCACTGGGTAACACTGAACAAGACGTATCACAGAAACTGAAACGTTCTTACAAGGGGCATTCACTGAAAAAGCAGGCCCCTCAATGTAAATCTACAGCAACTTCCAGAAGACAGGAATTTTCAGTTGCAGTTTTATCATTACGCAGCCTCTTATTCAGACCCAGAGGGTAGAATTGCAAATTAAAGAAATGCTTTGTATTTAAAAAAAAAAAAGTCTTTCAGAAGACTAAGTCATTATTGTCTGTAATTGGGGTACAAGATGGGATAAAATGTCCATTCTATCAGAGATGATGATAAAGGAATCATTGCTAACGTTCCATTCTTGAAAAAAAAAAATAACGGAGTTTCCAATGAATCTTCACATCAATAATGATCTTAATTATCCATCCCCTTTTGGTGAGCCAAATGCCTCTTCTTTCGGCATAAACAAAAGAGGTAATTTTAGTTTCTCTTTTCCTGTGTTTTTTTTTTTTCAATCTCCTTCTTTTCTCTCTTCCTCCCTCCCTCCCCACCCCCCACCTCTCGTGCCCCTCCTCTCTCTTTCAGAAAAACAACTGCAGGACATAAATTCCTGAATCAATGTTCCAGATCTCCTGCTGCGGAACAGGGCAGACCCTCCTGGGAAGTCACACGCCGTGTCCCCAATCTTCCTGCAATGACAGCAGCTCCGGGTTGAAAGAAANCCTCTCGTGCCCCACCTCTCTCTTTCAGAAAAACAACTGCAGGACATAAATTCCTGAATCAATGTTCCAGATCTCCTGCTGCGGAACAGGGCAGACCCTCCTGGGAAGTCACACGCCGTGTCCCCAATCTTCCTGCAATGACAGCAGCTCCGGGTTGAAAGAAATCTTGTCCTCTCGCATCAATGCTCCTCCAAGGCCATCTCACTGATCGGTGGCCATCTTCTCCCAGTTTCAATACCTCCTGTGGCCACGACAGCTGTCCATTCACCTCTCCAGAGATTGCTCACGACGACCAAGGCATACGGAGCATGTGATCAAGAATTCGGGGATCACTGACTATGCTGACTCTGTCCTATTGCCTTGGGCAGTAACTCCCTCTCTCTGCACCTCACATCATGTGTTACTGCTGGAAGCCCTTTGATTTCCATTTGGCCTATTCTGTGTCGGTTTTTTTTTTTTTAAGTATTTATTTTGCTTATTTGGCTGCACTAGGTCTTGGTTGTGGCATGTGGGATCTAGTTCCTGAGCAGGGATGGAAACCGGGCCCCCTGCATTGGGAGCACAGTCTTAACCACGGCACCACCAGGGAAGTCTCTGGTGTTTTTTTAAGAATTGAATTAGACACTCACTTTTAAAACTTGAGTAGTTCATATAATAATCCAGATTTCCAGCTTCTTTAGAAAGGCAACAATCTGGCTACCACCCCGGCCCAGGTTCCTGCAGGGAACACTATGCTGGAGTTGGGTGGTGGCTGCCCACTCTGGCTGGGACCCTCCCCTCCTGAAAACCCTGGGGCCAGAAAGGTGGAGGGTGAGTGCTGCTCCCTAGAGGCAACAGAGCTGGGCACCACAACATACACACCTCTGTGTTTCTGGGGCTTCTCTGCATGTTCTCCCAACCAACTCTGCCCACTGAAATTCTACCCATCCCTCAAGGCTAAGTTCAAAGACCACCTCCTCCAAAAAGCTTCTTTCCATGCCCCCCGCTCCCCAATCTGAAGAAGTCCCCCTCCTCTTACTTCCTCTAATTCCTAGACTCAACCCTGCCATGTCCCTTTTCAGATCCTTCCTTTTAGTCCACTTAGCTGTGAACACACACACACACACACACACACACACACACACACACACACCAGACTGTAAACTTCTTGAGGATAGAGGCCCTAATTCATCTGTATTCCATAATTTAGCACAATCTCTGGTGAGCAGAATAACGCACCTCATCCTCAAAGATGTCCATGTTTTAATCACTGGAGCCTGCAAATGTTACATTACATGGTGAAAAAAAGGGATTAAGAGAGCAGACTGACCTGAGGTTGCTAATCAGGTGACCTATAGATGGGGAGATTTTCCTGGATTATCCACATGGGCCCAATATAATCACAAAGACCCTTAAACATCGAAGAGGGAAGCAGAGAAGTCAGAGTGATGTCCTGTGAGAAGGCTTCAGCTGGCCATTGCTGGCTTGGAAAACAGAAGGATGCCACGAGCCAAGGAATGAAGGCAGCCCACAGAAGCCAGCAAAGGCAAGGAATAGATTCTCCCCTACAAGCCTCTGAAAGGAAGTAGTCCTGCTGATACCTTGATCAGTTCAGTCATTCAGTCGCGTCCAACTCTTTGCAACCCCAAGGACTGCAGCACGCCAGGTTTCCCTGTCCATCACCAACTTCTAGAGCTTATTTAAACTCTTGTCGATTGAGTCGGTGATGCCATCCAACCATCTCATCCTCTGTTGTCCCCTTCTCCTCCTGCCTTCAGTCCTTCCCAGCATCAGGGTATTTTCAAATGAGTCAGTTCTTTGCATCAGGTAGCCAAAGTATTGGAGTTTCAGCTTCAACATCAGCCCTTCCAATGAATGTTCAGGACTGATTTCCTTTAGGATGGACTGGTTGGATCCCCTCTCAGTCCAAGGGACTCTCAAGAGTCTTCTCCAACACCACAGTGCAAAAGCATCAATTCTTCGGTGCTCAGCTTTCTTTATAGTCCAACTCACATCCATACATGACTACTGGGAAAACCATAGCCTTGACTAGACGGGCCTTTGTTGGCAAAGTAATGTCTCTGCTTTTTAACAAGCTGTCTAGGTTGGTCATAACTTTTCTTCCAAGGAACAAGCATCTTTTAATTTCATGGCTGCAGTCACCATCTGCAGTGATTTTGGAACCCAAAAAATAAAGTCTGTCACTGTTTCCACTGTTTTACTGACCCACTAAAACCCATTCCAGATTCCCAACCTCCAGTGATGTAGGAGAATTGTATTCTTTTAAGCCACTGGTGGTGGTAATTTGTTAGGGCAAAAATAGGAACCTAATACACCCTCTTTTCATACAGTTGGTGCTCAATATATGCCTGTAGATACTGAATCTGACAGCATCTTCTTTGTCTGCATCCCAGAATCACCTAAGGACAAGGATGCATGTCTCTCACCCTACACAGTTGAGTTACCAGGGCACACAATGAACTCCTAACGAGAAACCAGCTTGGAAAAGACAGAAGACGGGAAGAGCACAGGGCTTCAGCCTCAGCAGATGAAGGCTGGAATCCTGGTCCTCTACTCAGTAGGTATGGTAACCAGAAGTTCTTTCACTCTGATAAGTCTCAGTCTCCTCGCCTGAAACAGGGATAACAGTACCTCCTTCCAGAAGTACTAGGATAAAGAACTGGTACACAGATGAGATTTGAAATGTCTAAAGCATACATATTCATATGTGCCACAAACTCACTATAAACTCTTAGGATGGCATTTCAACCCAGTCTGCTGCTGACACTGGGTTTTGTAACCTAGGAAAGAGCTCTGGTTCTCAGCCAAGAGATACTTGGGAGGTGGGCTGGCCCCGGGGTGTACTTGTTCCCTGGGTCTTCTGTTACATGAATAAAACATATAGATCTTAACGCTCCATTTCCTCCCCTGCACTACTGTGAAGATAACAACTCTCTGCTTTAAGTCACTGACTTTAACACTCATTTTCCCCCCATCTTCATGCCACATCCTTTGCTGGACAACTTTCGGGCCTCTTCCTTCAAGAGATGGGAGTTTATTTCCCCAGTCACCGCATCTAGGCTGGCTTGGAGATTTGATTTAGCCAAATAAATGTAATAGGAGGATGGTGGGCCAGTTCCAAACTTAGGTCACAAGAGGCCTTGCACAAGTATGCCCTTTCTCTTGTGTCCCTGCCACCATCTATGGACAAGAACAAACCAACCAGTTGGCAGATGACAGACCACGTGGAACAGAGATGACCCACCCCACCCATGGCCATCCTAGACCAGCCAATGCCTGGCTGACCCAATAGCTAATTGCAGACAGCTCAGTGAACCCAGCTGAGATGAGCTGAGCCCAGTGCAGGTCAGCGGAAGTGCCCAGCTGACTTGCAGACTCATAAACAATGATAAGAGCTTATTGTTTTAAACCACTCTGTTCAAGGTAGTTTGTTATGCAGCAATTTAGCCAACTGATAATATCCCCTTGTTACTCACTAGTGTTTATAGAGACCTATGAATCACATATCCAGGTGACCGATGGGTGAGAGATGAGGCTGCTATTTGAGTATTAACCTTTACATTCTTTAGAAACTGTAAAAATGACTCCTCTGAAGAGACAGATCAGTTATGCAAGTTAGAGACGAAGATTCACACGTCACTTCATGAAAAGAGTCCCAGCTCTAGGATTTTCCCTCTTAGCTCCACTTCTGTGCCTGACGTCTAGAACAGCAATGTCAACTCGGGACTGGCAAGAAGAGGGGATGCTTGGCAAGACCCTAACAACCTGCTGAGGAGCAGGCAAGGACTGTCTTCACTGGTGTGCAGAGATTCCTACTGAAACAGCAAGATCTGGGATCTAGGGTTTCCTATTCTAACATCCTGCTGACATTACTCCCCATTTGTGGAATTTACACAATATCATCCAACTCCTCCAAACAGTATTTTTTACATCAATAGAAAAATAATCCCAAAATTCAAATGAAACCACAAAACACCATGAACAAGCCAAATCAATCCTGAGGAAAAAAGGACAAAGTTGGAGGCACCATACTTCCTGTTTTTAAAATATATTAAAGTGTTAGTCACTCGGTCATGTCCAACTCTTTGCAACCCCATGGACTGTAGCCCACCAGGCTCCTCTGTCCATGGGATTCTCCAGGCAAGAGTACTGGAGTGTGCTGCCATTCCCTTCTCCAGGGGATCTCTCTGACCCAGGGATCAAACCTGGGTCTCCTGCATTGCAGGAAGATTCTTTACCATCTGAGCCACAAGGAAATATCAAGATACAGTAGTCAAAATATGTCTTCCTGGCATACAGACAGACATATAGGCCGATGGAACATAATAGAGAAAGTAGAAATAAACCCACAGGTACAATCATCTGATCTTTGATTAGAGAGCCAAGAATACACAATGGGGGAAAGATAGTCTCTTCAATAAACAGAGTTGGGAAAACTAGATATCTATATGAAAAAGAACAGAATTGGACCCTTATCTCACATCATACACAAAAATCAAGATGGAATAATGACACAAATATGACTTTTTATGTCTTTAATTCATACACTGTAAAACTTCTGGAAGAAAACATAGAAAAGCTGCTTGATGTTGACCTTGGCAACGATATTTGGGGTGTGACACCAAAAGCACAAGCAACAAAATAAAAGTAAACAAGTGGGAGTGCATCAAAGCAAAAAGCTTCTCAGAAAAGGAAACAGCCGAGTAAAAACAAACCTACCGAATGGGAGAAAAAGTTTCAAGTCATATATCTGATAGGGGATTAATTTCCAAAGTATACAGAACTCCTACAAATAATTTTAAAAAACCAATAACCCCATTTTTAAAAATGGACTAAGAATTTGAAGGGCTTCTCTGGTGTCTCAGTAGGTAAAGAATCCACCTGCAATGTGGGAGACCTGCGTTCAATAAAGCTGAACTTCCAATACTTGGCCACCTGTTGCGAAGAGCTAACTCTTTAGGAAAGATCCTGACGGTGGGAAAGATCAAAGGCAGGAGGAGAAGGAGAGGACAGAGGAGGAGATGGTTGGATGGCATCACCAACTCAATGGACATGAGTTTGCGCAAACTCTGGGAAATGGTGAAGGACAGGGACGCTTGGCGTGCTGCAGTCCATGGGGTCGAAAAGAGTCAGACACGACTGAGCGACTGTACCACAACAACAACGAGAATTTGAATAGACATTTCTCCAGAGAAGACATAACAAATGGCCAACAGGTACAAGAAAAAGACAAGCAACATCAGTAAGCACCAGGGAGAGGCAAATCAAAACCACCATGAGATATCATCTTACAACTGCTGGGATGGCTATGATAAGACAGCACAAAACAGACAACCATTACTGGCAAGGATGTGGAGAAATCACAACTCTTGCACACTGGTGGTAGTAACATAAAATGGTATAGCTGCTATGGAGAACAATAAGAAGTTTCCTCAAAATATTACAAATAAAATCACCACGTGACTCAACAATCCCACTTCTGGCTATTTATCTTAAAAAAGAAAAATGGAAATCAGGCTCAAAGAGGTATTAGCATATCTGTGTTCATCACAGCACTATTCACAACGGCCAGACTGTGGTGTGTGTGAAGTCGCTCAGTCGTGTCCGACTCTTTGCGACCCTGTGGACTGTAGCCCACCAGGCTCCTCTATCCATGGGATTCTCCAAGCAAGAATACTGGAGTGGGTTGCCATTTCCTTCTCCAGAGGATCTTCCCAACCCAGGGATCAAACCTGGGTCTCCTGCTTTGCAGGCAGACGCTTTATCCTCTGAGCCACCAGGGAAGCTGTGGTAACAACCTAAACTGTTCACTGACAGATGAATGGATGAAGAAGATGTGGTATATAGTTACAGTGGATACTACTCAGCCTTACAAAGGAAGGGAATTTGTATTATGTGACAACATGCATGAACCCTGAGGACATTACGTTAAGTGAAATAAGCAGTCACAGAACGCTCAATATTGCATGATTCTACTTACAAGATATCTGAACTAGTCAAATTCATAAAATGAGTGGGATGGCGGTTGACCAGGGCAGAGGGTAGAGAGAATGAGGAGTTGGTAATCTGTGGGCATGAAGTCTCAGTAAAGTAAGACAAATAAGCTCTAGAGACCTGCCGTGCAGCACTGCACCTACAGTCAACAGCATTTGTTAAGAAGGTAGATCTCATGTTAAGTATCCACATAACAATCAAATGAAATACATACACATACATACATATGTTCCCTGGTTCGTGTAACAATAGTTTTCATGTTCCCTTTTCCTGCCTACAATAAAAGTACCATGGGTAAGGAAGCCAGTTTGATTAAATGAGACTTCATATACATAAAACACAGCCAGGACAAGAAACAAGGTCTTAAGAACTGGAATGACTGAGGTGCAAATCTCTGCTCCGTCACTTACAAGCTGGGTAAGTTCCATATTTTTTTAGCTTCAATTTCATCTTCTCCAGAGTGGAAATAAAAACACTTACCTCCTAAGGTCACTGTGATGGTTGAGTGAGTTTCCACACGGAATGTGCTTGGCACTTAGCAGGAGCTCAATAAATGTTAGTCCTTTCCCTATTTACAAATCCTGGTTGCTATGGGTATTAATATTTGCTCCTATTTTTCTGCCCACAGGCAATTATCTAGGCTCCTTACGTGGCAGCACAGAAGTACCTATCTCCAAAGGGGAGTGAGGTTTTTGAACATGGGCTGACATACACATACTTCACGCTCCCCCTTCCCATAATCTCAGGTAAACCTCAGGGTACTCCCAAGTGGATTCTGTAGTTGCCATAGACTCCAAGTATCTAACAGCTACCAAACAATAAAATGCTTCTGAGGCTTACAGCCTGATAAAAGGCACTTCTCAAGTTCAAAGTGAAGTTTAAAAAAAAAAAAATGAAAACAATCCCTCCAACAGATCCAGGGTGAGATGAGGGAGTCTAATCGAGCAGGACGTGTGCTGTGACTGCGTGAATGTTTCATGTTTGTTGTCAAAAAGCCATCTGGAGTGAAGGAAACCTGGAGATCAATTTTCTTGGATTACGTGGTCACTCGCAACAGTGGGTGTGCAAAAATGCTGATCGCCCGCTGGCTCCTCCAGCATCACAAACAGCTGACCATGCTGAGACAGAAGCAGATGTTTTATTATTCTTTTTAATAGGAAAGTACAAAAATTCTAAAGTGCTAAGGCAGTACTCTCTTTATCCCTCACACTAGCTGTCTGAAAATTCTAAAAAGATATTTTGGTGTAGACCCAAGTGTGTAGGTCTTTTAGGAGTATTCTTAAAGCATATTAAACAATTCTTTACTACGTTAAGCACATGCTTGTTGTAGAAAATATTTTCCTGCTTAGAAAATGTAGAAAAGTAGAGGAAATACAATGAAAATCACTTGTAATTTTACCACCTCGTGAATTATAATTCCCAGCAGTAATTTTTTCAGCTCATATTTGCAAGCTGCTTTTTCACTTAAGTTTTAAACATCTCCCATCAAAATTACCAACAAACGATAACTTTGTGAGACTGGTAACATTTCATCACATTATACCCACTGATTACTTAGCCATTCTATGAAAACTGAACACTGAAATTATACGTGTTCTTCATGAATTATGCTACCACGAAGCTTTCTAATTGCACACTGAAGGGACACGTGAGCAGTTACATCTCTTTTAAGAACCAACATTTCCCCAGAATCAAATATAGGGCCTGGAACAATGCATATTGTTTTAATGAATGAATTCTGTTATATTTTTAGAATGTAATTTCTATTGGTATTTCTTAAAGCCATATTCACAGCTTTAAGTCACTATCCAAACCCCAGCCTGGCATCTGAGGTTGGTCTGATCTCTTCCCAGAGTGCCCTGGGCCACCTCTGCCTGGACCCCAGCCACACCACTGATATGCCCTCCGACTGTCCCCTCTTAATGGAAATCTCTCTAGCTCTCCTTCTCAGAGCTGTCTTCTTCCAAGCAAAGATGGCCACTGTCCACAGAAGAACCTGCCCCCTCAGGACTGTTAGACAACCTCGGTCTCACCTGCCTCCTCAAGGGGGCGCCAGAGTCCCGTTCCTCTCTGCACTCCTGGTACCCAGCTCAGGGCTGGCAGCCACTCGTGTGTGTCTGCAGTAAAAGCAGGCTGGGATGAACTAATTAATTGCACGACTTGACCTAAAGTTGCAAGACTGATTCTGAAATAACTAGGGGCAGAAGATAAGAACATGGTTTTCGCTGACATTTTTCCTTTGCTCTGGCTGTACTAATCAAAATTCACCAGAGAAATAAAACCCATAGGCCTTCCATCTATTTTGTTGTTTTTCAATCAATAAGTCGTGTCCCGACTCTTTGTGACCCCACGGACTGCAGCACACCAGGCTTCCCTGTCCTCCACTATCTCCCAGAGTTGGCTCACACTCATGTTCATTGAGTCGGTGATGCCATCCAACCATCTCATCCTCTGTGACCCCCTTCTCCTCCTGCCTTCAATCCTTCTCAGCATCAGGGTCTTTTCCAACGAGTCAGCACTTTGATAAGGTGAAGGACTGGAGCTTCAGCTTCAGAATCAGTCCTTCTGGAGCTTCCCTGGTGGTCCAGTGGCAAAGAATCCGCCTGCCAGTGCAGGAGACACGGATTCGATCCCTGATCCCGGAAGATCCCACAAGCCTCGGAGCAACTAAGCTGGTGCACCACAAATATTGAGCCTGTGCTCTAAAGCCTGGGAGCCCCAACCACTGAGCCCACGCCCCGCAACTGCTGCAGCCCGTGCTCGGCAACAAGAGAGGCCATCACAGTGAGAATCCCAAATGCTGCAACTAGAGCAGCCCCCACTCGCCACAGTTAGAGAAAAGGCCACACAGCACCAAAGACCCATGGCAAACAAAAATAAATACATAAATAAAATTCCAGAAAGATCCAGTCCAATGAACATTCAGAGTTGATTTCCTTTAGAACTGACTGGTTTGATCTCCTTGCTGTCCAAGGGATTCTCAAGAATCTTCTCTCCATAACTATACAATTTATTATAAGATACTAGTTCATGAAGTTATGGGGACTGTCCTACAATCTGCCGAGTATAAGCTGGGGACCCAGGAAGACCTTCCCAGTGGAAGGCCTGTGAGCTAATGGCATGGATTCCAGTCTATGTCTGAAGGTACGATAACCTAGAACCTCGTGGGCTAGAGAGACTGATGTCTCACTGTAGCACAGAGGGCAAATCCTCCCTTCCACCATCATTTTATTCCATTCAGGCCCCAGTGGAATGGATGCTGCCCACCACCTGGGGAGAGCAGTGTGTTTTACTCAAGTCTACTGACTCAAATGCTGACCTCACCTGGAAACTCTGACACTGACCCCTACAAACAAATGTTTACCCAGATATCTGCTCATCCTGTGATCCTGTCAAGTTGCCATGAAATTACCACAATTGCTTTATTATTTTTTACAATATTTTTATTGAGGTATATAGTTTACATATCACAAATGCACCATTTAAGTATACTTACAATATTGTAAAATCATTTTCTGTGGTTCAGCCACTCAGTCCTATCCATTCCTATGTGATGAGTGCAATGGTGTGGTAGTTTGCACATTCTTTGGCGTTGCTCTTCTTTAAGGTCAGAATGAAAACTGACCTTTTCTAGACCTGTGGCCACTGCTGAGTTTTCCAGATTTGCTGGCATATTGAGTGCAACACTTTCACAGCATCATCTTCTAGGATTTGAAACAGCTCAGCTGGAATTCCATCACCTCTACTAACTTTGTTCGCAGTGATGCTTCCTAAGGTATCCTTGACTTTACATTTCAAGATGTCTAGCTGTAGGTGAGTGATCACACCACTGTGATTATCCTGGCCATTAATCTTCTTTGTATAGGTCTCCTGTGTGTTCTTGCCACCTCTTCTTAATATCTTCTGCTTCTGTTAAGTCTATACCATTTCTGTCCTTTATTGTACGCATCTTAGAATGAAATGTTCCCTTGGTATCTCCAATTTTCTTAAAGAAATCTCTAGTCATTCCCATTCTACTGCTTTCCTCTATTTTTTTGCATTTGCTTAGAAAAGCTTTATCTCTCCTTGCTATTCTTTGGAACTCTGCTTTCACATGGGTATATCTTTCCTTTTCTTCTTTGCCTTTTGCTTCTCTTCCTTTCTCAGCTACTTGTAAGGCCTCCTCAGGCAACCATTTTTCCTTTTTACATTTATTTTTCTTGGGGATGGTTCTGATCACCACCTCCTGCACAATGTTATGAACCTCCATCTATAGTTCTTCAGGCACTCTGTCTGTCATATTTAATCCCTTCAATCTATTTGTCACTTCCACTGCATAATCGTAAGGGATTTGATTTAGGTCATACTTGAATTGCTTAGTGGTTTTCCCTACTTTTTTCAATTGAAGTGTGAATTTTGCAATAAGTTGATGACCAGAACCACAGTCAGTTCAAGGTCTTGTATTCCCACTTGGAGAATCCCATGAAGAGAGGAGCCTGGCCAGCTACAGTCCATACGGTCTCAGAGAGTCAGACATGGCTGAAGCGACAGAGCACACACACATGCACCATTTTACACTCCCGCTAGAAGGTATGAAATTTCCAATTCCTGTCAACATTTATGGTTTTGCATTTAAAAAAAAAGTATTGCTATATCCATCCTAGTGAGTATGAAATACTATCTCACTGTGGTCTTGATTTACATTTCTCTAATAATTAAGATGATTTTGAGCATCTTTTCATTGACTTATTTACCATCTGTATGTCTTCTTTGGAGAAATTCTATTCAAATTTTGTCCATTTTTCAGTTGAGCTGTCTTTTTAGTTTTGAATTGTTAAAGAGTTCTTTACATATTCTGTGTACTAGATTCTTTTCAAACATATGATTTGTCTAGTTCGTTGAAATAATCTAACTGGTTGGCACGCAGTTGTTCACAGCCTTGCCCTTAATCATTTTTCTTTATGTAAGGTCAACACTAATGTCTTCACTTTCATTCCCAGTTTTAGTAATTTGAATCTTCCCTCTCTCTCTCTTTCCCTCTCTCTTTCTCGTCAGTCTAGCCAAGGTCTTGACCACTGCACTTTATTATGTGTTCTTTGCAAAGAACAAATTTTTCATTTTCTTGATTTTATCTACTATTTTTCTATTCTCTATTTTATTTATTTCCATTGTGTTTGCTTGTGTTCAGTTTGTTACTTTATCTAATTTCTTAAGGGCTTCCCTGATAGCTCAGTTGGTAAAGAATCTGCCTGCAATGCTTCTTAAAGTCAAAGGTTAGACTATTAATTTGAAATTTTTCTTCTTTTCAGTTCAGTTCAGCTGCTCAGTTGTGTCCAATTCTTTGTAACCCCATGGACTGCAGCATGCCAGGCTTCCCTGTCCATCACCAACTCCCAGAGTTTACTCAAACTCTTGTCCATTAAGTTGGTGATGCCATCTAACCATCTCATCCTCTGTCATCCCCTTCTCCTCCTGCCTTCAATCTTTCCCAGCATCAGGGTCTTCTCAAATGAGTCAGTTCTTCACATCAGGTAGCCAAAGCATTGAAGTTTCAGCTTCAACATCAGTCCTTCCAATGAATATTCAGGACTGATTTCCTATAGGATCGACTGGTTGAATCTCCTCACAGTCCAAGGGACTCTCAAGTCTTCTCAAACACCACAGTTCAAAAGCATCAATTTGTCAGTGCTCAGCTTTCTTTATAGTCCAACTCTCACATCCATACAGGACCACTGGAAAAACCATAGCTTTGACTAGATGGACCTTTGTTGACAATTAATGTCTCTGTCTTTTAATAAGCTATCTAGTTTGGTCATAACTTTCCTTCCAAGGAGTAAGCATCTTTTAATTTCATGACTGCGGTCATCATCTGCAGTGATTTTGGAGCCCAAAAAAATAAAGTCAGCCACTGTTTCCACTGTTTCCCCATCTATCTGCCATTAAGTGATGGGGCCAGATGCCATGATCTTAGTTTTCTGAATGTTGAGCTTTAAGCCAACTTTTTCACTCTCCTCTTTCACTGTCATCAAGAGGCTCCTTAGTTCTTCGCTTTCTGCTGTAAAGGTGCTGTCATCTGCATATCTGAGGTTATTGATATTTCTCTTGGCAATCTTGATTCCAGCTTGTGCTTCATCCAGCCCAGCATTTCGCAAGATGTCCTCTGCATGTAAGTTAAATAAGCAGGGTGACAATATACAGCCTTGACATACTCCTTCCCCTATTTGGAATGAGTCTGTTGTTCCATGTTCAGTTCTAACTGTAGATGTATATTATAAATCTCCCTCTGAGCACAGTTTTCAGTTCATCCCATAAGTTTTGGCACATTGTGCTATCATTTTCATTCATCGCAAACTACTTTCTTTTTTTTTTTTTTTACAGCCTTTTATTTTATTTAGTTAGCAATGTTGTTGCGTAAGTTTCATATATTTGTGAACTTTTCAAATTTTCCTTATTGAGTTCTAATTTTGTTCTGTTTTGGTCACAGAGCGTATTTTATATGACTTAAATATTTTTACCAATCTTATTTATCATTTTTGGCTGTGCTGGGCCTTTGTGGCTGCACGGGCTTTTCTCTAGGTGCAGTGAGTGGAGGCTACTCTCGAGCTGCAGCATGCAGGTCTCCCATTGTCATGGCTCCTCTTACTCTGGAGCACAGGCTCTAGGGCACATCGTCTTCAGCGGCTGTAGCGCGTGGACTCAGTAGTTGCGCTCCTGGGCTCCAGAGCATAAGCTCAACAGTGTGGCTCCCAGGCTTAGTTGCTCCATGGCATGTGGGATCTTCCCAGACCAGAGATCAAAACCATGCCTCCTGCACTGGCAGGCAGATTCTTTACTAGTGAGCCACCAGGGATGCCATGACTTGAATGTTTTTCAGTTTATTGAGATTGTTCTTACATCCAAATATATAGTCTATCCTGGAAAAGTGTCCCATAGTGCATGAGAAAAATATGCATTTTGCTACAGCTGGTTGAGAGCTCTGTGAAAAAGAATGTCTCTATATATGGAATTTAGAAAGCTGGTAACGATAACCCTGTATGTGAGAGAGCAAAAGAGACACAGATGTGTAGAATAGTCTTTGGGACTCTGTGGGAGAGGGTGAGGGTGGGATGATTTGGGAGAATGGCATTGAAACATGTATATCATCACATGTGAAATGAATCACCAGTCCAGGTTTGATGTAGGATACAGGATGCTCAGGCCTGGTGCACTGGGATGACCCAGAGGGATGGGATGGCGAGGGAGGTGGGAGGGGGTTCAGGATGGGGAACACGTGTACACCCATGGTGGATTCATGTTGATGTAGGCAAAACTAATACAATATTGTAAAGTAATTAGCCTCCAATTAAAATAAATAAATTTATATTTAAAAAATAATTTAAAAAACAGAATCTGCCTGCCAATACAGAAGACATAGGTTCGATCCCTGGATCAAGAAGATCCCCTAGAGAAGGAAACAGCAACCTACTTCAGTATTCTTGCCTGGGAAATCCCATGGACAGAGGAGCCTGGTGGGCAATAGACTGCAGAAGCAATGGGGCTGCAGAAGAGTCAAACCAGACTTAGCAACCAAACAACAAATTGTTGAGTGAAAAGTTTTCTGTATGTCTGTTAGGTGTAGCTGTCTTATAGTGCTGTTCAAACCTTCAGTTTACTTTTGATCTTCTGTACAGTTTTTCTACACTGTGGAGCTCCAAAGCTAGTGGAGGTGATGGAATTCCAGGTGAGCAATTTCAAATCCTAAAAGATGATGCTGCGAAAGGGCTTCATTCAATATGCCAGCAAATTTGGAAAACTCAGCCTTCACGACAGGACTGGAAAAGGTCAGTTTTTATTCCAATCCCAAAGAAGGGCAATGCCAAAGAATGTTCAAACTACCATGCAATTCAGAAAACTAAGATCATGGCATCCGGCCCCACCACTTCATGGCAGATAGATGGGGAGACAGTGGAAACAGTGGCTGACTTTATTTTTCTGGGCTCCAAAATCACTGCAGATGGTGATTGCAGCAATGAAATTAGAAGACACTTACTCCTTGAAAGGAAACTTATGACCAACCTAGACAGCATACTAAAAAGCAGAGACATTACTTTGCCAACAAAGGTCCATCTTGTCAAGGCTATGGTTTTTCCAGTGGTCATGTATGGATGTGAGAGTTGGACTATTAAGAAAGCTGAGAACCAAAGAATTGAGGCTTTTGAACTGTGGTGTTGGAGAAGACTTTTGAGAGTCCCTTGGACTGCAAGGAGATCCAATCAGTCCATCCTAAAGGAGATCAGTCCTGGGTGTTCATTGGAAGGACTGATGTTGAAGCTGAAACTCTAATACTTTGGCCACCTAATCTGAAGAGCTGATTCACTGGAAAAGACCCTGATGCTGGGAAAGATTGAGAACAGGAAGAGAGGGGACGACAGAGGATGAGATGGTTGGATGGCATCATTGATTCAATGGACGGGTTTGGGTGGACTCCAGGAGTCCAGAGAGTCCTGGCGTGATGCCCAGGGAGGCCTGGTGTGCTGCGGTTCATAGGGTTGCAAAGAGTTGGACACAACTGAGTGACTGAACTGAACTGAACCACACAATTGCACTCATTTCACATGCTAGCAAAGTAATGCTCAAAATTCTCCAAGTTGGGCTTCAACACAATATGATCGAAGAACTTCCAGATGTGCAAGATGGATTTAGAAAAAGTAGAGGACCAGAGATCACATTGCCAACATCCACTGGATCATCAAAAAAGCAAGAGAGTTCCACAGAAACATCTACTTCTGCTTCACTGACTATGTTAAAGTCTTTGACTGTGCAGATCACAACAAACTATGGAAAATTCTTCAAGAGGTGGGAATACCAGATCAACTTATCTGCCTCTTGAGAAATCTGTATGCAGGTCAAGAAGCAACAGTTAGAACCAGATATGGAATAACAAACTGGTTCCAAATTAGGTAAGGAGTACATCAAGCCTATATGTTGTCACCATGCTTAGTTAACTTATATGCAGAGGATATCACGCAAAATGTGGTTGGATGAAGCACAAGCTGGAATCAAGATTGCCAGGAGAAATACCAATAATCTCAGATGCGCAGATAACACCACCCTTATGGCAAAAAGTGAAGAGGAACTAAAGCGCCTCTTGAGGACAGTGAAAAATCTGGCTTAAGACTCAACATTCAAAAAACTAAGATCATGGCATCCAGTTCCATCATTCACAGCAAGTAGATGGAACAACAATAGAAGCAGTTAGAGACTTTATTTTCTTGGGCTTCAAAATCACTGCAGATGGTGACTGCAGCCATGAAATTAAAAGACGCTTGCTCCTTGGAAAAAAGCTGTGACCAACCTAGACAGCATATTTAAAAGAATTGGGTTGCCAGAGACATGACTTTGTCAACAAAGGTCTATCTAGTCAAAGCCATGGTTTTTCCAGTAGACATGAATAGATGTGAAAATTGGACCATAAAGAAGGCTGAGCACCAAAGAATTGATGTTTTTGAACTATGGTGCTGGAGAACTCTCTTGAGAGTCCCTCAGACTGCAAGGAGATAAAACCAATCAATCCTAATGGAAATTAATCCTGAGTATTCATTGGAAGGACTGATGCTGAAGGTGAAGCTCAAATACTTTGGCCACCTGAGGTGAAGAGCTGACTCAATGGAAAAGACACTGATGCTAGGAAAGATTGAAGGCAGGAGGAGAAGGGGGCAACAGAGGATGAGATGGTTGGATGGCATCACTGACTCAATCGACATGAATTTGAGTAAGCTCTGGGAATTGGTGATGGACAGGGAAACCTGGCATGCTGCAGTCCATGAGGTCACAAAGAGTTGGACATAACTGAGTGACTGAACGACAAGAGTTGTTCTACCCATTATTGAGAGTGGAGTATCTAAGCCTCTAGCTGTTATTGCTNCGACATGAATTTGAGTAAGCTCTGGGAATTGGTGATGGACAGGGAAACCTGGCATGCTGCAGTCCATGAGGTCACAAAGAGTTGGACATAACTGAGTGACTGAACGACAAGAGTTGTTCTACCCATTATTGAGAGTGGAGTATCTAAGCCTCTAGCTGTTATTGCTCAGTGTCTATTTCTCCCCTCAGTTATGCCAGTTTTTGCTCCATATATCTTGGGCTTCTCTTCCAGATGAATGTGTGTTACATCTTATTGATGGATGGACTCTTTTCAGTTCAGTTCAGTGGCTCAGTAGTGTCCAACTCTCTGCGAACCCATGAATCGCAGCACGCCAGGCCTCCCTGTCCATCACCAACTCCCGGAGTTCACTCAG